>MU226838.1:959583-969986 GCA_018584345.1 Thuja plicata | reverse complement strand
ACCAAAATCTCCTCCAGTACCCTAGTGGTGCGTTAAAGTCCTGACATCGTTAAGGTGAAAGCCTTTCTTTGAAAGGATTGGGAGAGCCCCCTTTATTGGGAAAATGACTTGATCACAACCACCTGAATGGATGTCCTTATTACAAACTGTTGTTCTAGTTTTCCAAAAACCCTCTATCTATTGGCGTGGAAGGTCAGAGACCAACTAATACGCCCCACATTCTTACAACTCTTAGTAGAGATAACAGCCCTTTGGGAAGAAATTCCTTTGGGGTACGAAGCTTGGTATGCCTGAGAAGTGAGTGCATATGTAAGGAGGAGCCCGTTCTTCCAAGCTTCTAAGTTATTCGCTAAGAGTAAGTGTAGCTAAACTTCGGTTCAAGTGGGGATTCAATACATATTGTCCTGGCTATCCTAGGGTTGTGATGTTCTTGTTCTGGTACTATAAACATTCTGTTTAATGTGTTTTGCATGGGTGTATCATTTGAACAATCAAAACTATCATCAAAACACACAAACTGTCAATCTTGAACATGTCCAAAACAATCTGTAACTTGAACTATCTGTCAAAAAATAGCATGATTTCATCTTGGAAAATGCAAACTAGTCTTAACAGTCTGATTCTATAAACATCCTTTTTTCAACATTTGCATAGTTTCGCGCAAAATTTTTAAATCTTCGCATCATTCGGTGAGAATCTTCACGCGATACATAGTATACTTACGCACGATATTTGGCAACAGTGCCATTATTCTATCATTCTTTTTCTGTCAAACTGGTGTCATTCTTCACGCGAAGAAAGCATTTCTTTGCGCGGTTCGGTGAGAAACTTTGCATGACAGAGCATTTTCTCACACAAAACTACAGTCTTTTGTCCAAAATAGTGAATTAAAATCTGTCATTCAGTTGTATTTCTATCAAATCTAGTCTTTGATATGGGTCTATTTTTTCTGCCATTCATCTTCACATAGTCTAAAACTTGGTTTCTTGGGTTGAGAACTATGTGATTCATGCCTTGTGCCACAATAGTCATCTCTTGGCTTGTTTTAGCCTCATCTTAGACAATTTGCACCAAGGATACTTCACCTTTTGGCACATTCTATGCAATTACTTTGAGACAGTTTCAAGTTTGGTCCTAGTTCACATTCCTTGTTCAAAACTTTGTCTATGACTGTCACAACTCAAAGTGGCAAAACATTTCCTTCAATCAATCAAGATGAATTTGTACTTTCCACACCATTACCAGCTACATCTAGTGAGGAATCATCTCAATATCCTTCTCCGGTATGACGACCTTACAATAAAAGGTCATTTTCCATGGATCTTAGTAGGGTTTGAAATCCTTTGTTCTAAGAAGACCCAAATTCAGAGAACACTCAATCTTTTCATACGAAGTCTTTACACCTTGAATCTTTGCATTTCGGCAAGATGGCAGATCATAACCAATCAGGTGGTGAGGTTAGCAGAACTAACCTCTTTAGAAATTGGGGTAAGTCCCATTCTGAAGACCCCCCTAACAATGTAGAAGTTGAAATCACTCAGGAATATATTACACACGCTTGTGCTAACAAAGAATTCTGTAAAATGATGGGAATTCTACTAGCTGAGGAAAAAGAAAAATACATTCTTAAACTAGCCAATCAAGGGGCTAAATTACCTTTTGATTATGCTTTAGAAGCACTCGTCGAGAAAGAGGAAGAAACTAAGAATTCCCACTTGCGAAAATAAATGCAAACTATGCGAGAGCAACTCTCTCAACTCTTGAAAGAGAAAGACAAACCTGTTACACAATCCACATTGGAAAGCATTTGTCCTTTCCCATTTGATAAAGATCTTCACATGCCTCCTTTTCCCAATGGAGTTGAACTTCCTAAATATGACAAATACTTGGGTACATCTGACCCTCAAGACCATTTGAGAGAATTTGGTGCTCTCTCCATGGAATTCATGCATGACACAACCTATCTTATGCATCTTTTCCCATGTAGTTTGGGAGGATCAGCTATGGAATGGTTCTCTAGACTAATAACTGGCATCAAGACCTTTGACAAAATTGCCAATTTATTTCTACAACATTATTCTCACAACTTCCAACATCTGGTTCATATTTGAGATCTTTGCAACTTGAAACAAAATAATGGGGAATCCTTCTTGGCATTTCTCCAAAGATGGAGACAACTCTATACACGATATTCTCACAAGATACCTGAATCAGAAAAGTTGGACATCTTTCTCGATAATATTCTCCCAAACTTTGGGTATCAAGTACAGCTACAAGGTCCTCTAACCTTTGATGACATGATTAAACAAGCTGTAAGAATCAAACCATTTCTGATCAAGAAAGGAGAATTGACCTTACACAAGGAAAATAAACAAGGGTCTTCTTCCTCAAGAAAAGATAAATCCAAATTTCCCAACAAGAACCAAAATGTTGTGAATGATGGTGTTGCGGACAATGTGACTACTAAGCCTTCCAAGGCTACCTTTAATCTCACTACCATGATGCAAGCGACCAAAGCCACTGAATAGGCTGCGGCAGAATCCAAACCAAGTACTTCACAATTTTTTGGACCTAAACCTTGGGCTCCTAGGCCCAAGCGTGAGTTCATGCCTTTAGGAGAACCTCTCAAGGTACTTTACAAGACTCTTGTAGACAACAATTTACTTACTCCATTGGCTAATCCATGACCTTATTTTCTGCAACCATGGCCTTCTTGGTGGAATGAATCGGCTTATTGTGATTTTCACCAAAACAAAGGTCATAAAATAGCTACTTATTTTAAGTTGCGGCATAAAATCTAGGATCTCATCGATAGTGAAGTCATTGATGTAGGAAGTCACAACAAAAATTCTGATCACCAAGCTTTCAAAGACCCATTTCCTCCTCATAGGAAAGGCGAATCATCTAAAGGCGAAAATACTAATGCTAAGGTCAACTATACTTACACCAATAATGACAATGTCATTCATATGGTTGAACCTATTGACATTGAATACTGTAATTTCCTCACTCTCAAGGGAAAGGAATATACTTCTAAGTCTAAAACACCTTTCATATTGTGAGGGTCTGCACCTCAGTCTTCTGAACAAGGGCAGTCTCAAGTGAGTGCTAATATTGTTACTCGATCTCATGCTAAAGTCATTCTTAAAGGCCCTGAGCCTTCTATATCTACATCAACTCAACCTTTAGACAAACGTAAGGTTGATTCTACTACTAAGAATCCCAAAGTGGGTTCTTCATCTAATGCTACCAATTACAACATTCTTGATCAACTGCAATGTACTAATGCTCAGATAACTAATTTTGAGCTCCTGAAAATCTCCCCTGCTCATAGGGAAATCCTAGACAAAGCCCTCACTGAGGAAAATGTCCCAAAAGATCTTGATCTCGACCAATTTCAATCTATGGTAGGTCACTTGACCTCCTCACATTACTTGTCTTTCTCCGAGGAAGATGACCATTCTTTGAGTCACCCGCATAATAATTCTCTGCACATTGAAGTCATGATAGGTCCAAAGCGTGTTCGCCATGTTCTCATAGATAACGGTGCTAGCCTAAATATTTGCTCTGCTAGTTTCCTTGTTGAGTTAGGCTATGGCAAAGATTGCATTGATGCTCACAAAAATATTAGCATTAAAGCCTATGATGAGGAAGAATGTAAATCCAAGGGTTTAGTTTTTTTTCCAATTAGAGTTGGTCCTGTTGAATGAGATGTTAGCTGTCAAGTGCTTGACATCCCTTTGGCATACAATATCCTGTTAGGAAGACCATGGATCCATGAAATGCAAGTTGTCCCTTCCACATACCATCAATGCATTAAGTTCCCATTCCAAGGCTCTGAAGTGACTATACCGGCTAATACACGCTATGATTGCAATACCCTCACAAAATCTGCTAACATCCTTGTACCTACCAATAGAGAATCTATTGAAATCCTTGAGGATAAATTAAAAGAAATGGAAAAGAACTTGACTCTCAAAGAAAGTGATATGGGAGGATATCATATTGGACCTATATTATCTATTACATCTTTGCCTTTGTCTCCCCATTCTTTTGGGAGACCTTCTGAGAACACTAAACCTTCTATGGTTCCTCCTCCAACAAAGTATGGTGGTACCTTTGTACAAGCCACAATACCATTAGAAGAAGAAGCTAAAAATAGAGCTATCAAAGCTTGGATCTATAAAGGAGAAGACAATTCTGAAAATACTGCTCCTTATGACATGAAACCTGAATAATATGGTAAAGGTTTATCTATTATGCAACATTTTGGCTATAAAGGGGATGGTCCCATAGGTGCGAATCATAAGGGATTGATTGCACCACTTGAAGCTATTGGTCACAGAACACGTGACTCTACAGGTATAGGCTTCCAGAAAATCACATTCCAACTGGGAATAAACAAGTTTGTACCTTGAGAGGATAAGAAACCAACACCTAAAGAAACACCTAAAGTTGTAGAACCTGAAGATAGCTCTGATGAGGATACATTTCCTTATCCTATTCCACCAGAACTAGCAGCATTCTTTACTGAGCCAGATAACTTTGTACCATGTGTCAGTATAGTAGACACTGACAGTGATTATGATACTACCACTTCCATTGCTCCATTAACTTATGAAGAGTGGAAAGAAATATATCCTCTAAGTCCTAATCATCATAGTAATGTACACATACCACCACACTTTTGAGAACAGTTTGATCAGGAATTCCAGTCACTTCTGCTTACACAAGAGGCAACTAATGATACAAACACTACTGAGGTACCTAGGTCAATAGGAGCTCATGTGACCATAGCAGAGTTTCTAGGTAGAACTCATCCCAATTGGGGATAAAGAGTTTATTTTACTCACATTCTTGACATGAGACCTAATGATCAAATGGACTCCCACAAATATGAGTTCGACAGCTTGTCATATGCCACTTTTGACAGAGATACAAATATAGCTAATGCATATGAAAACCTTCTCAAAGTAGGTGAATGGTCTAGTGTAGGGTCACATGAGTCTGACTCTCTAGGTGTTAACATGTCATCTACTACAGTCGCTAGGAATCAAAGGAATTTGACTATACCTTTGGATGAGATCGCTTTGGGTCTCAACTTGCTTGTCCATGCCTTTGATGATTATACTATGAACGCACTTGAACCTATCACTCCTCTTTCACTTTGCCATCCTAAGCTTATAGACTGGAACTCTACCTCCCCATCTAATAAAGTCCTTACGTTCCAAAATGATTACGCTCTTGCCTATTACCTACACGTTGTCAAACCTATAATGTCTCCTACCAATGAAGTAAGTGTCAACATGATTGAAGCTGACATCAAGTATCTTAGTCACAAAATAAAAAGAAGAAAAAATAGGCGCTTTGATGGTGAAAACCACCTTGTGGCAGTATCAGAGCCTAAAATAGTCAAAATAAAAGACGTATCCAAAGGTGAGAACCTCTCTAAGGTGCCTACGGATGAGATACTTGATGCGCTTTTGAGTCATTTTCAGGAAAGATCATTTTTTCTTATTGAACCAACTCAACCTATCAACTTGGGTATAGAGGCAAAACCTCAAATTATTCACTTGGCAGAATCACTATTAGAGGCAGAAAGAGAGGAATTCACCACATTCTTCAGAAACAAAAAGATTAACTTTGCATGGAAATATTCAGACATGCTGGGATTGGACCCTAATCTAATCATGCATCATCTATCCATTGCACTAGGTGTTAAGCCCGTCAAGCAGAAGCTTTGCAAAATGCATCCACACATAGCTCTACTTGTCAAAGCTGAATTGGATGAATTGCTTAAGGTAGTGTTTATCAGAGTAATTGATTATGCTGAGTGGATCTCTAATATCGTTCTAGTGTCCAAACATGATAAATCTATAAGAGTCTGCGCAGACTTCAGAGACTTGAATTTGGCATGTCCTAAGGATGATTTTCCATTGCCTAATATTGATATGATCATAGATATGACAGCTGGGTATGAAATGTATTCACTAATGGATGGTTTCTCTGGCTATAACCAGATAAAAATTACGCCAGAGGACCAAGAGAAAACAACTTTCACATTTTCCTGGGGCACCTTCTGTTGGAATGTCATGCCCTTTGGACTCAAAAATGTCGGTGCTACATTCCAGAGAGTGGTTACCACCATATTTCATGATATGATGTATAAAACAATGGAAGATTATGTGGATGACACTTTAGCCAAGAGCATGCACCGGAAGAAACATCTTGTCGATCTAGGTCCTATACTAGATCGTATGGAACAATTTAGTCTAAGACTTAACCCTAAGAAATGCGCATTTGGCGTAACATCTAGAAAGTTACTTGGCTATATCATCTCTGCCAAAGGTATTGAAGTGGATCCTGAAAAAGTACAAGCTATTATGGAAATGCCACCACCAAAAAATATCAGACAAATGAGAGGACTTCAAGGCCGACTATAGTCTATCCGATGTTTTATCTCTCAGCTAGCGGACAAGTCACAACCATTTACCAAGACTTTGCATAAGGGTGTGGCTTATCAGTGGAATAAATAATGTGATGAAGGGTTCACACAAATCAAGTAGTATCTTGTGAACCCACCAATCTTGATGCCTCCCATTCATGGGAAGCCACTTATACTTTATATATCTACTACGGATACATCATTGGGTATCCTATTGGCTCAAGAAGATCAGCACAAGAAAGAAAGGGCTATCTATTACATTAGTAGAACTCTGGTCTCCTATGAAATAAAATATTCTACTCTAGAGAAGTCTTGCCTTGCAGTGGTGTTTGCTTCACAAAAATTGTGACACTATATGCTAGCTCATACTACATGTCTAATTGCTAAAATTGATCCTCTGAAATACTTGCTCAGTAAAGCTACCCTCACAAGTAGACTAGCTAAATGGGTCATGCTTCTCAGTGAGTTTGATATTGAATATGTTGAAAGGAAATCTATTAAAGGCCAAGCAATAGCAGATCAGTTGGCAGAAGCACCTCTAGTTGATCATCAACCATTGCACATTGAATTTCCAGATGAGGTCATATTACTTCTTACACATCGCTCATGGACTATGTTTTTTGATGGTTCATTTACCCAACAGGGGTCAGGTGCTAGAATATTGTTCATTACACCTCAATGGTTCTCATTACCAGAAGCATAAAAGATGTTTCCTTGTATGAACAACATTGCTAAGTACAAAGCCCTCATCAATGATATGAAGATCACCCTTGAGTGGCGCGTAGATGAACTAAATATTCTTGGAGATTCCCAGTTGGTCATCAATCAGGTCAATGATATCTATCAGACAAGGGACGACAAGTTGATACCATTACAAATGGTTGGTTGATGATCTTAAATAGTATTTTACTCATATCACATTTCAACAGGTTCTGAGGGCAAATAATAAAGTGGTAGACACCATGGCTAATCTTGCCTCTATGCTGCAAATGCCTGAAAATGATTTTAGACATGAATTCCTGGTGGAGACATTACGCTACCCAACCTATGACTCCCCTAACTCCTAGATGATCTATTATTTCATAGGACATGACTCATCCCGCTACCACCACATCTTCTCCTACCTATGTGACCAGATTATTTTGGACACTTACTCCCGGAATGAGAAATGTCACCTAATCTGTAGTGCTTCATGGTTCATCATCATTGCTAATGACTTGTATAGATGTGGTCTAGATGGTACCCTCCTTAGGTGTTTAGAACCTGATGAATCCAAACAAGGGTTAGTAGAGGTGCATGAAGGCATCTGTGGGTCACACTCTAACGGCCTGACATTGGCTCACAAACTTATTAGAGCTGGTTACTATTGGTCAGATATGGAAAAAGAAGCAACACAGTTTGCTAAGTCCTGCAAACAATGTCAATTATATGGAAACTTGATTTATGCTCCAGCCAAGGAGCTGATTCCATTCATTACTTTTTGGCCATTTCAATAATGTGCCTTTGATTTAGTGGGACAGATCTACCCCTCGTCCTCCAATGGACATAAGTTTATCATTATAGCTATGGATTATTTTACTAAGTGGGTGGAGGCAGTCCCTCTAACCATTGCCAATGGTAAAAAGGTAGCTATGTTTATTCTCAACTACATAATCTGCAGGCATGGTGTACCCTTAGCAATTATCATAGATAATGGGGCACAATTTAAAAACAAGGATTTGACAGAGCTCTGCTCTAAATTTAAAATTACTCAACACTGGTCTTCCATCTATTATCCTCAGGGAAATGGATAGGTGGAAGCTTCCAACAAAACAATCCTTAAGATCCTACTTCGCATAGTGCATAAATCTAGATGAGATTCGCATCTCCAAATCAATCCAGCTCTTTGGGCATACAAGACAAGTATAAGAACACCAATAGGGGCTACTCTTTATGCGTTGGTTTATGGATCAGATGTTGTGCTACCTATTGAGGTCAAGATTCCTTCTCTGCGAGTCTCTCTGAAAGGCCTCATTACTGATGAAGATACTAGAATATCTTGGCTACAAGAGCTAGAATTACTTGATGAATGCCACCAAGTGGCGTTCGATCACCTGAGAGCATACCAAAAGAGGATCTCTAAAAGCTATAACAAAAAGGTTAGACCAAGGGACTTCCAATCGGGTGACCTCATTCTGAGGGAGAACCCTAAGAATCAGCAACATCAGGTCTAGAAAGGCAAGTTTGAACCTAATTAGCTCGGTCCATATATTGTTACTGTGTAATGCCCCACCAGGGAACCCAGGAGAACTTAACCTAAACATGACACCAAGGTCACGGAATAATTTTTTTTTTAAATGTTTACAAACAATAATGATAACAATGCGGAAGCAACACAATGTAGTACATGACATACATGAAATACAATGCATACATGATTAACATTCCTCGAGGGTTCCTTGACGTAGAATTACTTAAACAAACTAATCTACGATTACAATAATATAGAACTGACATAAAGGTTACATAATTTGAACCCAATAACATACATCTCAATAATAAAGATTACATATACCTCTGATACCATAAGTTATACCACCTAATCAACATCCACTGCACAAGTTGCAGGGTATGTAAAAATACATAATAGACAATACAATGCATCCTCCAAAGATGATAACCAGTAAATACATATGGTACAATACACATCTCAATTAATTGATCAAGTCTCCAAAAGACTAGGAAGATGAAACTGCAACAAGGAACAACCAAGCATGAAGAAGAATCCATCAAAATTTCAATGGTAATAAGAATCACTACCACCCGACCGCGTGGAACCAAAGGTCCACTCCCACCATGCTGAAGAGATAATAACAGGCCCACACACATGAGGTATACAACAAGAATACAAATAAGGTAAACATGACCTCATACACCATGCATAGGAAGATCGTAGAAGCACTCTAATCTAAAACAAGGAACACTAAACAACACTAGAGGTACTGACACACGTAGGATAACCCAAGCTGTATATAAGAAGGTGTCATCATGTACGTTGCATCCTTGAGTTCAGCCCTAGCAATCCCTTAATGGATTCTAGCACCCAAGTGACTATACACGGCATCAATGACCTTTCATACAGACAAGATCACTAATGATGCCCAAACCCGCACCTCAAAAGGGGGGGCAAGCATCTACTCATCCTCCATCTTAGCCTATATTAGTGCTCAAGCATGGGTGAGGCGTTAATCTTATTAGTTTAATACTAGGTCAGCCTAATTAGATTAATTATGTTATCACTTGTTACCACTACTTACAATAAACAAATCCTAGCAGTCACTTGTGGGCTCCGGTACTTATTGCAAGCCACCTCCTACTATACAACTAGGTAACCTACCCTAAGTTCACAAAAGAACATCACAAAGGTAAATCACAAACCTCATCTATGATTCCTGCTCATATAGGGATACACCCCTAGAGAATCATAAAGAATATCAAAACAAGATCAAAACTCTAATATCTGGTTCTTGCCCACACAAGAATGATTGGTTCCCATTTAACCAATACCACATACAGATAACATCACATGATCACACATAGGACTAGTTGAGACAACTCAGGTTGGGTAAAAAGATCGAGACCCAAAATCGATAACATCATGATCATGCACTGAAGCATACAAAATATCACATAACTGAAACTCCAAAAACCTCTGGATTCACCTCCTGATAGCCAACTAATCCCCAACAGACAATTGACACACAACAATTCATATAGAAGAGAAGCACACAATCCTTTAACATTCATTCAAAAAAACACATCCTGACATGGTAAAGACGATTCCAGA
Source organism: Thuja plicata (assembly GCA_018584345.1). Lineage (NCBI taxonomy): Eukaryota > Viridiplantae > Streptophyta > Pinopsida > Cupressales > Cupressaceae > Thuja > Thuja plicata. The sequence continues at coordinate 959,715 of MU226838.1, read as the reverse complement.
AAGATAACAATAATCAATGATAAACTCATTTATAGATAACACTATTCAAATTAGTTTATCTGATAAATTACTAACACAATATAATTCAGTTTTCAAAAGAAAATGCACATAAGCCTTTACAGATTAATTTAT
>MU226838.1:890877-926250 GCA_018584345.1 Thuja plicata | reverse complement strand
GGTTTAGAAGAATATTAGAAATGTGGGGAAATAAATAAATTTAAAATTTATTTAAAAGGGGATTTATGGAGGGTAATGTATTAAATAAGATTTAATACATTAAAAGGGATAGTATTTAAATTAAATTAAAATACTTAGGAGCATGAATCATATTTAATTAAATAAATTTAATTAAATAGATAGAAGAATATAACAAATATAATTAATTAAAATTAATTATAATGTTATGGGAATATTAATTAAATTAATATAAGGACAATTTTGGACGTCTACACCTCCTACTTAGCGAACCCCAGCAAAGGATATTATTGGTACTGCAACCACTTCATCGGTAATGATTCCAACCATTGCTAAAGGATCAACCTAGCCAGTGGGAGGAGGTGATGAACCTCCTGAGAAAAAAATCACATTGGAGAAGACTTGTGGAGAAGGCTCACTTCCAAATATCAGAACAACAAAGGATCTCACCAAGGATGTAGAACCAAAATAGTCAGTAAAAGAAGTCACAGTAGATATACCAGTTGACACCTCAACACAAGATTTTCCAAGGAGAGGGTCTACCGTCATAGTGGAAGTGGGTGAAGATACTCCTTCAACCATAGAATTGGAAGGAGAGGCCAGAAAGAATCAGAAGGTCACTTCAGTAGCCAAATTGGTGTCCTCTTCTCCTACTTCAGTAAATCCATTTGCCTTGAGACCAAAGGCTACACCTCCAGTCATCAGGAAATTATTCATTGAGGAGTTGGTTTCTACCAACAAAGTTACTAGCACAGAGTCATGGATAGAACATACTCTGGAATGCAAGAGGAAGAGGGCGGAAGAAGGGGCTTCTAGCAAAGACACTCTATCATGAGACATTCAACCCAAGGCTTCTATGAGAAAACAAAAGAAAGTAAAGATAATGTCTACCCTAGGTCGTGACCCTGAGCCTGGACACTTCACTATGGAAGTGGAGAAACCAACCAAGGAAGGTAGATTCGAAGATATGACTACTTCAGACTTTTAGTTGCAGTCATTTGATATGGGGTTGGCTCATCATGACACCAAGGTGGATTGGTGGAAATCTACCAATGTAGTGATAGAAGAAGAGCTCGAGGGGCTCAAGACTACAAAATTTCAACTTAAGGTAGAAGTGGCTGAGCTTACCAACTTCATTAGGAAGCTCCTCACTCTGATTGCAAGTGTTCCTAGCACCCAAACCACCTTTGACCCCAGTGCTGCAGAGAACCAAGCCATTCTGGCTAAGTTGTAAGAAGACCGGCATTATGGGCAGATTGGTAAATGGTGGATTAAGAGGCTTGAGTCTGAGGGACTAGCAATGGTTGAAAAAATAGGTAACACCCTTCTAAGGTTGGAGGTAGAGAGAAATAACATTACTAAGAACCTACAAACTCTCACATTAGAAAAGGTGAAGTGCCAGGAATGTATAGTTATGATGCATGTGGTAGTAAATATGAAGACTAAAGAAGCTCTAAAAGCTAAGATTTTATAGGAAGGAGATGAGCATTTGATCGAATGGCTTCAGATTCTAGAGTTTAAGATTGAGATGATCATCTAGGCTGAAGTAGGATTGCAACAGACAGATGTCGAGATCAAAGAGGAGCAGAGAAAAGATTTCAAACTCCTCTTAGGGATTCATAGAGAATCACAGAGTAGTGGTCAGGGCAAAGCAATAATCGAAGTATCCAATATGTAGAATTCATTTTCTAATTATTTTCATAAATGGACAGAAGATTCTTCCTCTCATCTAGACAAATTACCAGAACTCCAGCAATTGATTGGATGCATTTTCAGAGCGACGGAAGAACTAAAAGATCGAAATGATGCCATTAAGATTCTTGCCAAGGAACATTCCAGGTGGCTCATTCGATACACTAACATCCATGTCAACAGGCATGAAGAACTCATTCGAGTCATTATAGCTATTACAGTCTATAGGGATAAATTAGACAAGGGAAAGGAAACTGAAGCTTAAATAAATTCCCCCTTGTGCTATTTTTTATACTATTGTAACCGATAAACCTTTGGTTATCATTTCTAGTTGGGGAATTTGAACCGTTTTGGTTCTCCCCCTTTCTTCTAATGGCCCAACCTAGGACTCTATATGTACTATTTCCAAAATCAATACAAAGGTCGGCTAAATTTTGGTGTGAAAGATAGCATTTTGCTTAGTCAAATTTATATGTTTGAATACCATTGTTTTATCTGTCTCATTTGCATTGCATTTATCTTTCTGTTGAATTCAGGTGTTTCTTTGAAGTTGGATTTCCACGTCTGTGTTTGAACCAGAGCTTTGTATTATGATTTGATACAATTAGCAAAAGGGGGAAATTCATTGTTATCTTAAGTTTGGGAAACATTCTTATAATATAGATCGATTCATTGTCGTGTCATCATTAGTCTTTATTCTTGCATCTGTGTTTTTAGTAGAAGTTTATGCATTACCAATTTTGGGAGTTAATCTGATTGATGAAATCTCAGAGTTGGCTAGATTTAGAATTGAATCTATCTTGCCTAAGCTATTTCCTACCTAGGATTAGCTTGGTTTGCCTCTTCTATTCTCGGGTTAAGAACATACCCTTGTTAGACTAGGAAAGAGAAAAATTCACTGAAAATCATTCATATAAGGGAGTTGTACCTTTAAATTCAGAGGAAAATTGGTTTTTTTCAATAACAATTTTCCAACTGTTATATTCGATTGTTCTTAAGCATTTTGGGTATTTTAGAGTTAAATTAAAAAGAACAATTTGTTTACTAATAGATTTTTGGTGACTCTGCTGGGGAGACAAACAGTCGTTACACCAGAAGCATATCATGAGGAAAGATGGTGCTTCCCCATGAAAATATAATTCCTGTACTCCGACCAAATCTTGGTTTTGAAGATGATCAAGAAGACCTTATTTCCTCGATGAACACTTTTGCCTAGAGGAATAGAAGAAGCACCAAACATTATAGAAACGCTAGTCAAGTGCTAGAGCAAGAAGAAGCTAGAGAAAAAGCACTTGAAAGAGCATTCCAAGGGAGAAATTATAGAATATCATAGTGCCAAGTTGAACATGAAGCTAGGCCGCAAAATTAGTCAAAAATATGGATCCTAAAAGATTACTCAGGAGCACAAAGAAAGAAGGAAGTACAAATCCAGTCTTTGAGAGACTTGTGGATATTAACTTTACTCTACTTGAAGTACCTCACCGAAGCAACAAAACTGCCAAAAGCCTGAGCAGACCTTCTTCACCCCCTAAGTAGCCTACTCTTTTATCCACCACTTGCCAAGTGTTAATGCTACACGGAGTAGTTGCTCCCCCTGTTATCAATCTAACCCCTTATCTACCTCAAGTAACAATGGCACTCTCTTGGGCTACTGCACTCAGACCCCTGCAATTAGCAGCATACAATCCTCTTCCCTCAGTGTCTAGAAATAATTTTCCTAAATTTTCTGGAGACGGGAAAGTATCTACAGATGAACATATTGATGCATTCTTTTCTTCTATCAATATTCTAGTAGTACGGGAAGAGGATGTGGCCATTAGATTATTTATTGAGACCCTTTTTGAGGGTGCTACCAATTGGTTTCACCACCTACCAAATTCTTCTATTACATATTGTGCCTCCATGAGAGTTGCTTTTGAAAGAAGGTTTAAAATTGCGGAAGATGAACATGCTCTATTGACGCAATTAACCTCTATCAAGAAAGAGCCTTCTATTAGTATCAGATATTTCATTGCTAAATTCAATAAGCTTGTAAATCATATTCCAGTGGTTGACAGGCCTATGGCGGGAAATTTGAAAACATTCTTTATAATTGCTATGCCACCAAACATTAATTATGATCTAAGAAGAGTTAATCCTATAGGTTTGGATGTGACACAGAGAACTTCCATGGAACTCAAAGATCACATGATCTTGTCTGGGAAATGGAAGAGAGAAAGCCAGTCAAGAGATAGTTCTAGTGGTACTACATCGTCTGATGAGATGAACCAAAAATTGTCAAATGAATTCATCACCTTCAAAAGGAAACTTCCTAGATTTAATAACCCTTATCAGTAGAACTATCACGAGCAACCTAGAAGGGGAAATGATGGGAGGAATGCTGACAGTAAATCACTACAGTTAACTAGTCCACCACAAAGACTAGCTATTCAAGCCCCCCCCTAAAAGGGGGAATATGTGTGCCTTTCGTTTAACTATAGATCATGACAGAGAAAGCTACCCTGATGTAGCCCGTGCTTGGAAAATGCATCAAACTAATGAATGGAATGCTAAAGTCTCCAGCACCAAACTAGACTCATACTTGCATGGTGACTCTAAAAATCTATAGTTAGAGTATGAGTCTGATTTAGAACAAGGAGAAACATGTTATGCGACGATAGATGGGACTTCCTATATGATCTTGACCAGGAGCCAAAAAGATAAAGGTCCTGCCTCTCCCCCCACACCTAAAAATAATGAGGCATCTACCTCCAACTCTAAGGAATCCAATCAAGGCGTGATAATTCTAGAACTAGGTAAGGAGAAAAACTCTTTTGACATTATTCAATTTTGTAGGGACTCTCAAATTCAAATTTGTCCCATAGATTATCTCAAATCCAATCCTATAGAATTGCAGAAATTAGTAGATTATTGTAATGAAGGGAATCAGAACCTAAATCAGAATGTCATGACTACTATAGAAAATGAGTCAATTTCTGTGGAGCCCATTGACCTGGGTGAATCATCTATGTTAGCTACTTTCCTAGGTCAAAAGTATGATCCATTCTATGTGTCTCTATATATTAATGGGTGCAAGTTGAGCAATTGTATAATAGACTCTGGGGCCTTAAGTAACATGATGCCATCAGTAGCAGCTAAAGCCTTAGGCGTTTCCCTTACTACATCTCATGGTAGGTGTTGTTCTATGGACTCAAAGCAAGTACCTCTGGTTGGACAAATTAAGGATGCCCAAGTGGCACTGGCAGCACATCCTGAGAAGAAGACATGGTTAACAATTTTGGTTGTTGATATACCTGCTAGCTACGGTTTGTTGCTAAGAAAGAGTTTCTATAGAGATCTAGGAGGGGGAATAAAGTTAGATTGGTCTCAAGCTTTAATCCTGGTGGGTAATAAAAAGATTAAACTGCTCCCAGAAGAGAAAGCTAAGTTTACAGTCCTAAAATTGGATGATCCCAAAGCCCAAATTTTGTATCAAGAATTGGAATTTGGCAACTATATGCTATTTACTGATGATCACAATGAAGAGGTGAAACTACGAGGACTGAGAAAATAATTTTCCATTGAAGAAGATTCATCTCAATTCTGGACACTTGAATTTGATGGCAGTTGTGCTTCGTCGGGATCTGGCACAGGTGTGGTCTTGATATCACCAGATGGAATCTGTGTGCCTATGGCTTATAAATTAGAATTTGGAAATACCAAAAATACTATTGAATATGAAGCCCTTCTATTAGGAATCATCACTGCAAAGGAAAAGGGCATGAAGATTTTGAGAGCTCGTGGTGATGCAGAGCTTATCGTGCACCAGGTTAAGAATCAATACTCTGTTAAAAATCACATATTAAAGAACTATAGAAATAGAGTATGGGATGAGATAGAAACACTAGACACATTCTTTATTGAATTAGTACCGAGAGAGTTGAATGCCAAAGTGGACTCCCTGGCTGTGTTAGCTTCATTACTCCTTCCCCATCTAAAATTCAAAGACAAGAAGTACCAAGTGGAAGTCATATATCAACCATCCATACCTGACAATGTGGAAGATTGGCAAGTGTTCGAAGATGACAAGAATCTCCTTCTCTTTCTAGAGAGTGGTGGGGACTTCCACAAAGAAGTCTATGGTAATCATAAAGGAGATCATCCAGACAAGCAAAAGAAAGATAAGTCAGATATTATCTAGATGCGAGGTAATATCATTCTGCCCCATCTAGTTACTCTTGAAAAACTATTCAACAGGCATGACACTTTTGTGAAGAAGAAAAGAATTGAAAGAGGTCCTACTACTGGCGAATATGAAGGAATGAATATTGGAACTGAGAAAGATCCCAAGATGATCAGCATTGGGAGGTGTTGTACTAAAGAAGAATGAAATGAAGCTAGGAAAATCTTCCTAGAATATTCAGACATTTTCACCTGGAGCTATGAAGAGCTGAAAAGTTTTATGGGTGGGAAATTCAAACATCAAATCCCCTTAAAACCTGAAGCTACCCCTTTCAGGAAAAAGCAAAGGAACTATAACCCCAAAGTTGCTGATGCAATATTTAAGGAAGTAGATAAAATTCTTAAAGCAAGGATCATCTATCCTATACACCACTCTACCTAGGTGGAAAACATAGTACCTGTGAGGAAGAAGAACAGAGAGATAAGAATCTGTGTAGACTTCAGAAATCTTAACCAATATTCTTTGAAAGACAATTATGCTCTTCCCAATAGGGATCACTTACTATAGATTGTAGCCATAGCTGAAATGATGTCTATGTTGGAGGGCTTTTTAGGATATAATCAGATAGAAGTTGAGAAAGCAGACCAGCATAAAATGGCATTCACCACCCCGTGGGGTATTTTCACTTACTACATAATGCCATCTGGACTAATCAACACTGGAGCTACTTTTCAGAGAGGTATGGACCTTTCCTTCAGTGATATGAAGAATAAAATCATTGGTATGTATTTGGACAATCTTATTGTATTCTCTAAGAAAAGAATAGATCATATAAATGACTTAAGGAAAGTATTGCAAAGGTGTTGGGAGGATGGGATTTCATTAAATCCCAAGAAGTCAATGTTTTGTGTAACTGAGGGGAAATTGATAGGTCACATTGTCTCCCAAGAAGGCATAAGAATTGATCCAGAAAGGGTCAGAGCTATTTAGCAATTGAGTTTACCTATGATAAAACTGGAGTAAAATCTTTTTTTTGGTCAGGTTAACTTTCTTGGGAGGTTCGTTACAGATTTTTCAGAAATTACTAAATGTATAGTTTATATGATGAAGGGAAATGTGAATTTCAAGTGGAATTAATCCAGTAAGCAAGCCTTCAAGAACATAAAGAATGCCATAGCCAATGCTCTAGTGTTATGTCACCTAGATTATAAGAAAGACTTTGTAATTTAATGTTATTCTTCTGAACATACTCTATCAGCCATTCTCATGCAGGAAAATGAGGAGGGGGTCTAGGCTCCTATTGCTTTTATGAGCACGCCTCTGAAAAATCACAAGCTGAAATATTCCCAAACTAAAAAACACAGTTTTGCAGTCATTAAGGCTTTAAAGAATTATAGATTCTATGTCTTACACTCACATTCTCTTGTGTATGTACCTGATATCATAGTGAAAAGCATATTGACTCAACAGGATGTAGGATGTAAGAACAGAGGAGCATGGGTAGCTAAAACGCAAGAATATGATGTAGAGATCAAGCCCACAAAGCTGGTGAGAGGCAATGCACTATGTAGGGCAATGGCGGAACACCAAGTAAGAGAAGATCCAGAAGCTACACAATTGGTTTTGGTAGTAAGTATGCAAGACCCATGGTTTGAAAACATCATGTATTTCCTTAGCTATGGTGAATGCCCTGAAGGGCTGACTTCTTACAAAAGAAGAGACCTAAAACTGAAGGCTTCTAAATATGTTATCTTGGAAGATAGGTTATATAAGAGATCAATAGACGGGACATTTCTCCGATGTGTCGATAGATAGCAACAAGAGAAGTTGTTAAAAGTATTTCATGATGAAGCCTGTGGAGGACATTTCTCCTCATCAGTTACCGCATTCAAGATTTTGAGGCAATTTTATTACTGGCCAGGAATGTTCAAAGATGCTTACCACTGGGTAGCAAAGTGTGATAAATGCAAAATGTTTACCGAAAATTTGTAGTTAGCAGCATTGCCTCTGAGACCAATGATAATTGAAGGTCCTTTTCAACAAAAGAGTCTCAATTTTATTGGTCCTATAAACCCCACGTCTAGTGCAAGTCATACCTACATAATCACTGCGACTGACTACTTCACAAAATGGGTGGAGGCAAAAGAAACCAAGAGAACTACTTCGAAAGTAGTATGTGAATTCATCAAAGAAAGCATCCTGGTAAGGTTTGGTGTGCCTATTAAGTTAGTTATGGATAACGCTGCATACTTTTATTCTCAAGAAATTACTAAATTTTGCTTCGAGTACGGTGTCATGGTTAGTAATTCTTCTGACTATTTCCCTCAAGGGAATGGCCAAGCCAAATCTAGCAATAAAAACTTGGTGAATATCATGAAGAAGCTTGTAGAAGACAACCAGAGAACCTGCCATAAGAAAATCTATGAAGCCCTCTAGGCAGATAGAGTGACTCCCAAAAGAGCCATAAGTGTATCCCCTTTTGAACTTGTTTACGGAGTAGAGGCCAGCCTTCCATTACCACTAGAGTTAGCAACCTACAAACTGAGATCAATAGTAGAAGATGGCATATATGAAGATGGTTTAGAAAAGAGGATTCTATACCTAAATAAACTAGAAGAAGAAAGAGAGAAAATGGTATACCATATTACACAGCATCAAATACATGTAAAGAGTTTGTTTGATAAAAAGAGCAGACCCCAAAAATTTATGATAGGAGACATGGTGTTGTTGTGGGACAAGTGTAGGGCACCCAAGGGCATGCACAAAAAATTTAAAACACTATGGAAAGGACCTTTCAAGATCCATCAAGTTTTTGAGAGGAATTCTTTCAAATTGACATATCCAGATGGCGTAGCGCTACCCCTAATGTATAATGGTCAGGATTTGAAGCTCTATCAAGTTTAAATTGAAAATAGGTAATCCATGCATTGTACAATAATTACATTTTTTTCTTTCTTATGTTTTCCTAGTTAGGCTCCCTTCCTATTTTCTCTTTCTGTGTCTTGCTTTAGTTTTGTTGTGAGCCGCCTTTTAATGAGCTTTGCAAAACCAGAGATTTGAGATTCCTTTCTTGGACATGTGAATGTCCAAGTCCCCAGACAGAGCCAGTTGTTGCCCCACTTTTATTCCGCATACCTTTCAGACAAAAGTGAGTGTTTAATGTATAGTGGTGGTCTTGAAAGCTTCTTTTTAGTCCTGAGTTTAAGTCTAGATTCTTTCCCTTAGGTTAGGGAGCATTTACCAGATTTTTCCAAATTGCCTTCTCTTTTGTGAACCAGAGGGTTTTAGCTTATGATTTTATGTTTTCATTGGGTAGGTTAAGTTCCCAATCCGGTAAAGGCCTTGGTTTGAAGATCTCTAACATCAATGTTACACACAATGGAAGTATGTAGCTGTAATCCTTCATTTTGTAGCTTGGCAGAAAATTGGGTTTGAGCCTCTCCACTGGTGGAAAAGTATCAACACAGTGCATCTTCCATCGATGACTACTAAGTGATGTCTCAGCAAGAAGTACAACTATAAAATGGATCATTTAGGATAGAGTAGGGTTGTTGTGTCTAGATTACACCTCTACAAGTCAAGAGGAATGATTTAATAGAAAGAAATTGAGGAAATAAGCCTATAGGCGGAAAAGTAGAAAATGACTTCTCCCCTAATCCTATAGGCAGGTTTTGACCCATGGAGTATGTTTTTCGCCAAACCATTTAAATGAAGCGATTTCAAGGAATAACCTGTCTCATAACTAATATGAGATATAAAGAAGGTAGCTAAAATCAACACATGCCATTTTGGCATCTTCATAGACTAAATTTCCCCCTTGGCATATTTTTGAACCAAGAGCGCTCCAAAAGCACTTCTCCACCCAAAGGAGAAGTGGCAAAGTGATTCTCCGCTACCTCAAAAAAGTTACCATTGCGGTTACTAAAAGTGAAAAGACATTTCTTAACGGCTCATAAAAGCAAGGTAATTAATTCAAATAAAGTTGTTTTACTTCATAACAAGCTTTTTATTAATGTTGGATTCTTTTCATTCATGTGGCGCGAGAATTCGGCCATTAAACGGTAAGAATTCAAAAGTATAAAATTAGTTGAAAGTTGCGAACGAGAGCCACCATTTGTTCGCCAATTTGTTTTGAATTTGAAGTCTCATATTTTAGTTGTTCCTTGCTCCCGCATCCCTAAGAGATACTTCTAATTTCCAAATACAAATCATCAAAAGCATGGCTTCCAGATTCATGGGATTCAATGCAATGATTGACATTACCTCTGACTGACATAAGATCTCAGACACTTCTTTGAAGTTCTTCAACATGCAGAACTTTTAGAATAGGTTGAAGGAAGACCAGATGCACGTGATTACCAAAAACCTAAAGGAAGGCGGGTTAGTTGAACCATTTAGTTTTCCTATAGAAGTTCAAGCCCTAGAGCTGGTTCAAGAATGTATCACCCGATACAACCCAGACACCAAACAAATCCTTCTACCTGATGACACAGTGCTTCTCTCTATTGATACAGAGTCCATCCATAACTCTCTACATATCCCATAATGAGTGGAGTATTCAAAAATGACATACAGTCGAGCGGTGACTGAATATATTGCCAAAAAGGTAGTTTTGAAGAAGGAGATAATGAAAGCATGGTTCCAAGAACCCAAGAGTGCCAAAAGGAAGCTGCTGAAGATATTATATAGCACTAATTTGAAGCTAGATATCATAGAAATCCTAGTGTTACTCCATAGGATTAAAGGTGAGAGTGAGGCACTCAAATTTGTTGATCATCACTTCTTCCTGGTACAAGTAATATGTTCCCAACATCACTTCATTGATTGGGCACTTATGGTAAGTGAGAATCTCTTAGAGGCCCTAGATAGAGATAAATGCCAGAATGAATTTTACATGTCTTCAGCCCTCTTATATATTCTAGCTACACTCCAAATTTGGCCAGGTCTTCCCAGATTAGAGGAATTCCCTAATGATGTCAAGAGTTATGTATTTTTCCCCTCTTTGCAATTGCATAACAGTTATGCTTAGTATCTTTGGGTTAATGTTGCATTTACAATGAGATTATGTAGGGAGATCCAAGGCTGTCTAGAGAGGAGATTCTCTTCTGAGGCCATGGCCTTTATTAGCCAGTTTGGGTGTTATTTCATTTAATTTAGAGGTTTCTCATATCTTCATCTTGCAGGTTGTGATGATTTCCCTTTGAAGCTTCCCAGGTATCCTACTAATATGATCATGTTGATCAAAGTAATGAGGCAAGCACTCCAAGTAAATTTACTTTGTGTTGAGGCTAAGAAGAAAGGATACGACTTCCCCATGACCATTAGAGCTTACAGCTGTGTGTCCTAGTCAGAGGTGAAGAATTTTTTCAAGACATTCTCAAAGAGGTCTTCTTTGGAAACCTATGATGTCTTGAGACCGCAATATGACCCAGTGATCTATGACAGGGATGTATTGAAAATGAGTCATGCAATTGATCATGTACATGATATTGAAGACTACTAGGCTAATTGTAAGGATGATTGGGAAAGGATTCTATGCCTAGTTAACCATTGAACAAATCAAAAGGTTTAATGTTAACATTTCAATAGAGGGGCTAGAAGATGATGGCAACCATATGTATGATAATACATATCTAGAGGAGATGAATCTCACCCCTGTCAATTATGAACCTATGCTAGACCAAGCCATTAGTGATTTGCGGAATCTAATGGGGGGTATCTATGAAAGAACAGAACAATGGGTCGAATGGATTGTAGGTCTAAGGAAGAGATCAGACAAGAAGCCTCCTACTCAGTAAACCCCGGTAAAGGATACTGCTAGTACTACAACCACTTCATCAGTAATGACTCCAACAACTGCTAAAGGATCAACCCAGCCGGTGGGAGGAGGTGATGAACCTCCTAAGAAAAAAATCACATTGGAGAAGACTTGTGGAGAAGGCTCACTTCCAAATATCGAAACAACAAAGGAGCTCACCAAGGATGCAGAACCAAAACTGTTAGTAAAAGCAGTCATAGTAGATGTATTGGTTGACACCTTGACATAGGATTCTCCAAGGAGAGGGTCTCCCGTCATAGTGGAAGTGGGTGAAGATACTCCTTCAACCACAGAATTAGAAGGAGAGGCCAAGAAGAATCAAAAGGTCGCTTAAGTAGCCAAATTGGTGTCCTCTTCTCCTACTTTAGTAAATCCATTTGCTTCAAGACCAAAGGCTACACCTCTAGTCATCAGGAAATTGTTCATTGAGGAGTTGGTTTCTACCAACAAAGTTACTAGCACAGAGTCATGGATAGAACATACTCTGTAATGCAAGAGGAAGAGGGTAGAAGAAGGGACTTCAAGCAAAGACACTCTCTCATGAGTCTTTCATCCCAAGGCCACTATGAGAAAACAAAAGAAAGTAAAGATGATGTCTACCCTAGGTCATGACCCTGAGACTGGACACTTCACTATGGAAGTGGCCAAACCAACCAAGGAAGGTAGATTCAAAGATATGACTGCTTCAGACTTTTAGTTGCATTCATTTCATATGGGGTTGGCTCATCATGACACCAAGGTGGATTGGTGGAAATCTACCAATGTAGTGATAGAAGAAGAGCTTGAGGGGCTCAAGACTGCCAAAGTTCAACTTAAGGAAAAAGTGGCTGAGCTTGCCAACTTCATCAGGCAGCTCCTCACTCTAATTGCAAGTGTTCCTAGCACCCAAACCACCTTTGATCCCAGTTCTATAGAGAACCAATCCACTCTTTCTAATTTTCAAGAAAACCGGTATTATGGGCAGATTGGTAAACGGTGGATTGAGAGGCTCGAGTCTGAGGGACTAGCAGTGGTTGAGAAACTAGGTAATGCCCTTCTAAGGTTGGAGGTAGAGAGAAATAACATTGCTAAGAACCTATAGAATCTCATGTTTGAAAGGGTGAAGTGCCAAGAATGTATAGATATGGTACATGTGGCAGTAAAGATGAAGACTAAAGAAGCTCTAAAAGCAAAGATTTTCTAGAAAGCAGATGAGCCTTTGATCGAATGGCTTCAGAGTCTAGAGTTTAAGAGTGAGATGATCATCCAGGCCAAAGCAGGATTGCAACAGATAGATGTCAAGATCAAAGAGGAGCAGAGAAAAGATTTCAAACTCCTCTTAGGGCTTCATATAGAATCATAGACCAGTGGTCAAGGAAAAGAAATAATCAGAGTAGCCAATATGCAGAATTCATTTTTTGATTATTTGCATAAACTAACAGAAAATTCTTCCTCTCATCTAGACAAAGTACCAGAACTCCAGCAATTGAGTGGATGCATTTTCAGAGTGATGGAAGAACTAAAATATTGGACTGATGCCATTAAGATTCTTGCAAAGGAACATTCTAGGAGGCTCATTCAATACACTAACATCCATGTCAACAGGCATGAAGAACTCATTCGAGTCATTACAACTGTTACAGCCTATAGGGCTAAATTAGACAAGGGAAAGGAAATTGAAGCTTAAATAAATTCCCCCTTGTGTTATTTTTGATGCTATTGTAATCGATAAACCTTTGGTTATCATTTTTAGTTGGGGAAGTTGAACCATTTTGGTTCTCCCCCTTTCTTGTAATGGCCCAACCTGGGACTCTACATGTACTATTTCCAAAATCAATACAAAGGTCAGCTAAATTTTAGTGTGAAAGATAGCATTTTGCTGAGTCAAATTTGTATGTCTAAATACCATTGTTTTATTTGTCCCATTTACATTGCATTTATCTTTCTATTGAATTCAGGTGTTTCTTTGAAGTTGGATTTACAATCTGTGTTTGAACCAGAGCTTTGTATTATGATTTGATACAATTAGCAAAAGGGGGAAATTTGATGTTATCTTAAGTTTGGGAAACATTCTTATAATATAGATCGATTCATTGTCATTTCATCATTAGTCTTTAGTCTTGCATCTACATTTTTAGTAGAATTTTATGCATTACCAATTTTGGGAGTTAATCTGATTGATGAAATCTCAGAGTTGGCTAAATTTAGAATTGAATATGTCTTGCCTAAGCTATTTCCTGCCTAAGATTAGCTTGGTTTGCCTCTTCTGTTCTTGGGTTAAGAACATACCCCTGTTAGACTAGGAAAGAGAAAAATTCACTGACAATCATTCATATAAGGGAGTTGTACCTTTAAATTCAGAGGAAAATTATTTTTTTCAATAACAATTTTCCAACTGTTATATTCGATTGTTCTTAAGCATTTTGGGTATTTTAGAGTTAAATTGAAAAAAACAATCTGTTTACTAACAGATTTTTGGCGACTCTGCTGGGGAGACAAATAGTCATTACACCAGAAGCATATCATGAGGAAAGATGGTGCTTCCCCATGAAAATATAATTCATGTACTCCAACCAAATCTTGGTTTTCAATACAATCAAGAAGACCTTATTTCCTTGTTGGACACTTTTGCCTGGAGGAACAGAAGAAGCACCGTACATTACAGAAACACCAGTCAAGTGCTAGAGAAAGAAGAAGCTAGAGAAAAAGCACTTGAAAGAGAATTCTAAAGGAGAAATTAAAGAAGAGCACAAAACCAAGTCAAACATGAAGCTAGGCAACAAAATTAGTCAAAAATGTGGAGCCTAAAAGATTTCTCAGGAGCACAAAGAAAGAAGGAAGTACAGATCCAGTCTTTGAGAGACTTGCGAATATTAACTTTGCTCTTCTTGAAGTACCTTGCGAAAGAAACAAAACTACCAAAAGCCAGAGTAGACCTTCTTCACTCCTAAGAAGCCTACTCTTTTATCTACCACTTGCCAAGTGTTATCGCTACACGGAGTAGTTGCTCCCCCTGTTATCAATCTAACCCCTTATCTACCTCAAGTAATAATGGCACTCCCTTGGGCCATTTCAGTCAGACCCTTGCAATTAGAATCATACAATCCTCTTCCCTCAGGGTCTAGAAAGAATTTTCCTAAATTTTATGGAGACAGGAAAGTATCTACAGATGAACATATTGCTGCATTCTTTGCTTCTATCAATATTCTAGCAGTACGGGAAGAGGATGTGGCCATTAGATTAATTTTTGAGACCCTTGTTGAGGGCGCTGCTGATTGGTTTCACCACCTACCAAATTCTTCTATTATAGACTGGGCCTCCATGAGAGTTGCTTTTGAAAGAAGGTTTAAAAATGCGAAAGATGAACATGCTCTATTGACGCAATTAACCTCTATCAAGAAAGAGCCTTCTATTAGTATGAGAGATTTCATAGCTAAATTTAATAAGCTCATAAATCATATTCCAGTGGTTGACAAGCCTACGGTGGGAAATTTTAAAACATTCTTTATAAGTGCTATGCCACTAGACATCAATTATGATCTAAGAAGAGTTAATCTTGTAGGTTTAGATGTGACACAGAGAACTGCCATGGAACTCAAAGATCACATGATCTCATTTGGGAAATGGAAGAGGGAAATCTAGTCAAGAGACAATTCTAGTGGTACTACATCGTCTGATGAGATGATCTAAAAATTGTCAAATGAATTCATCGCCATCAAAAGGCAACTTCCTAGATTCAGTAACCCATATCAATGGAACTATCAAGAGCAACTTGGAAGGGGAAATGATGGGAGGAATGCTGACAGTAAAGCACTATAGTTAACTGATCCACCACAAAGACTAGCTATTCAAGCCCCCCCTAAAAGGGGGAATATGTGTGCCTTTCATTTAACTATAGATAACGATGGAGAAAGCTACCCTTATGTAGCATGTGCTTGGAAAATCCATCAAACTGATAAATGGAATGCTGGAGTCTCCAGTACTGAACCAGACTCATACTCGCATGGCGAGTCTAAAAACTTATAATTAGAGTATATGTCTGATTTAGAACAAGGAGCAACATGTTATGCGACCATAGATGGGACTTCCTATACGGTCTTGACCAGGAGCTAGAAAGATAAATGTCCTGCCTCTCTCCCCCCCCACCTAAAAATAATGAGGCATCTACCTCCAACTCTAAGGAAGTGAATCAAGGCGTGATAATTCTACAACTAGGTAAGGAGCAGAACTCTTTTGACATTATTCAATTCTGTAGGGACTCTCAAATTCAAATCTCTCCCATAGATTATCTCAAATCCAATCCTATTGAATTGCATAAATTAGTAGATTATTGTAATGAAGGGAATAATAAATTAAATCAGAACATCATGACTACTATAGAAAATGAGTCAATTTTTGCGAAGCCCATTGAGATAGGTGAATCATCTATGTTAGCTACTTTCCTGGGTCAAAAGTCTGATCCATTCTATGTATCTTTATATATTAATGGGTGCAAGTTGAGAAATTGTATAATAGACTCTGGGGCCTCAGATAATGTGATGCCATCAATAGTAGCTAAAGCTTTATGCCTTACCCTTACTAAATATCATGGTAGGTGTTATTCAATGAACTCCAAGCAAGTACCTCTGGTTGGACAAATTAAGGATGCCCAAGTGGCACTGGCAACACATCCTAAGAAGAAGATGTTAATAATTTAGGTTGTTGATATACCTGCTAGCTACGATTTGTTGCTAAGAAGGAGTTTCTGCAAAGATCTAGTAGGGGAAATAAATTTAGATTGGTCTCAAGCTTTAATCTTGGTGGGTAATAAAAAGATTAAACTAGTCCCAAAAGAGAAAGCTAAGTTTATAGTTCTGAAATCTTATGATCCCAAAGCCCAAATTCTATATCAAGAATTGGATTTTGGCAACTATATGCTATTTACTGATGATCATGATGAAGAGGTGAAACTAGGAGAACCGGGAAAGGAATTTTTCACTGAAGAAGAGTCATCTCAAATCTGGACACTTGAATTTGATGGTAGTTGTGCTTCATCAAGATCCGGTGTAGGTGTGCTCTTGATATCACCAGATGGAATCTGTGAGCCTATGGCTTATAAATTAGAATTCGGAAATACCAACAATATTGTTGAATACAAAGCCCTTCTATTAGGAATCATCGCTGCAAAGGAAAAGGGTATGAAGATTTTGAGAGCTCGTGGTGATGCAGAGCTTATCGTGTGCTAGGTTAAGAATCAATAATCTATTAAAAATCATAGATTAAAGAACTACAGAAATAGAGTATCGGATGAGATAGAAACACTAGATGCATTCTTTATTGAATCAGTGCCAAGAGAGTTGAATGCCAAAGTGGACTGCCTAGATGTGTCAACTTCACTACTCCTTCCCCATCCGGAATTCAAAGACAAGAAGTACCAAGTGGAAGTCATATATCAACCATCTGTTCCCAACAATGTGGAATATTGGCAAGTGTTCAAAGATGACAAGAATCTCCTTCTCTTTCTAGAGAGCAGTGGTGACTTCCACAAAGAAGTCTGTGGAAATCATAAAGGAGATCATCTAGACAAGCAAAAGAAAGATAAGTCAGATATTATCTAGATGCAAGGTAATATGATTCCGCCCCATCTAGTTACTCTTGAAAAACTTTTCAACAGGCACGACACTTTTGTGAAGAAGAAAAGAATCGAAAGAGGTCCTACTACTGGAAAATATGAAGGAATGAATATTGGAACTAAGAAAGATCCCAAGATGGTCAACATTGGGAGGTGTTGTACTGAAGAAGAATAGAACGAAGCCAAGAAACTCTTCCTAGAATATTCAGACATTTTTTCCTAGAGATATGAAGACCTGAAAAGTTTTATGGGTGGGGAATTCAAACATCAAATCCCCTTAAAACCTAAAGCTACCCCATTTAGGCTAAAGAAAAGGAACTATAATCCCAAAGTTGCTGATGCAATATTTAAGGAAGTAGATAAAATTCTTAAAGCAAGGATCATCTATCCTATACACCACTCTACCTAGGTGGCAAACATAGTACCTATGAGGAAGAAGAATGGAGAGATAAGAATCTGTGTAGACTTCATAAATCTTAACCAATCTTCTTTCAAAGATAATTATGCTCTTCCCAATATGGATCACTTACTGCAGATTGTAGCCGGAGCTAAAATGATGTCTATGTTGGATGGCTTTTTAGGATATAATCAGATGGAAGTTGAGAAAGGGGACCAGCATAAAATGGCATTCACCACCCTGTGGGGTACTTTTTCTTACTACAGAATGTCATTTGGACTAATCAATGCTGGAGATACTTTTCAACGAGGTATGGACCTTTCCTTTAGTGATATGAAGAATAAAATCATTGGTATGTATTTGGACGATCTTACTGTATTCTCTAAGAAATGAATAGATCATATAAATGACTTAAGGAAAGTATTGAAAAGGTCTCGGGAGGATGGGATTTCATTAAATCACAAGAAGTCAGTCTTTTGTGTAACTGAGGGGAAATTGCTAGGTCACATTGTCTCCCCAAGAAGGCATAAGAATTGATCCAGAAAGGGTCAGAACTATTCAACAATGAGTTTACCTATGAATAAAACTGGAGTAAAATCTTTTTTTGGTTAGGTTAACTTTCTTAGGAGGTTCGTTCCAGATTTTTTGGAAATTACTAAATGTATAGTTGATATGATGAAGGGAAATGTGAATTTCAAGTGGAATGAATCCAGTAAGTAAGCCTTCAAGAACATAAAGAATGCCATATCCAATTCTTTGGTGTTATGTCACCCAGATTATAAGAAAGTATTTGTAATTTATTGTTATTCTTCTTAACATACTCTATCAGCCATTCTCATGCATGAAAATGAGGAGGGAGTCTAGGATCCTATTGCTTTTATGAGAACGCCTCTGAAAAATAATGAGCTAAAATACTCCCAAACTAAAAAACACACTTTTGCAGTCGTTAAGGCTTTAAATAATTTTAGATTCTACGTCTTACACTCACATTCTCTTGTGTATGTACATGATATCGTAGTGAAAATCATATTTACTCAATAGGATGTAGGATGTAACAATAGAGGAGCATGGGTAGCTAAAATGCAAGAATATGATGTAGAGATCAAGCCCACAAGGCTGGTGAGAGGTAATGCACTATGCAGGGCAATGGTGGAACACCAAGTAGGCGAAGATCCAGAAGATAAACAAATTGTTTTGGTAGTAAGTCTGCAAGACCCCTAGTTTGAAAACATCATGTATTTCCTTACATATGATGAATTCCCTGAAGGGATAACTTCTAAGAAAAGAAGAGACCTAAAACTGAAGGCTTCTAAATATGTTATCTGGGAAGATAGGTTATATAAGAGATCAATAGATGGGACCTTTCTCCGATGTGTCGACAGACAGCAACAAGAGAAGTTGTTAAAAGTATTTCATAATGAATCCTGTAGAGGACATTTCTCCTTGTTAGTTACCGCATTCAAGAATCTGAGGCAATGTTATTACTGGCCAGGAATGTTTAGAGATGCTTACCACTGGGTAGAAAAGTGTGAGAAATGCAAAATGTTTATCGGAAAGCCACAGTTAGTAGCGTTGCCTATGAGACCGTTGATAATTGAAGGTCCTTTTCAATAATGGGGTCTCAATTTTATTGGTCCTATAAACCCCACATCTAGTGCAAGTCATACCTACATAATCACTACATCTGACTACTTCACAAAATGGGTGGAGGCAAAAGCAACCAAGAGGACTAATTTGGAAGTAGTACATGAATTCATCAAAGAAAGCATCCTAGTAAGGTTTGGTGTGCCTATTAAGTTAGTTATGGATAATGCTGCATACTTTTCTTCTAAAGAAATTACTAAATTTTTCTTTGAGTAAGGTATCATGGTCAGTCATTCTTCTAACTATTTCCCTCGATGGAATGGCCAAGCCGAATCCAGCAATAAGAACTTGGTGAATATCATGAAGAAGCTTGTAGAAGACAAATATAGAACCTAGCATAAGAAAATCTATGAAGCCCTCTGGGTAGATAGAGTGACTCCCAAAAGAGCCATAGGTGTATCCCCTTTTGAACTTGTTTATGGAGTAGAGATCAGCCTTCCATTACCACTAGAGTTAGCAACCTGCAAACTAAGATCAGTAGTAGAAGATGGCATATATGAAGATGGTTTAGAAAAGAGGATTTTGTACCTAAAAAAACTAGAAGAAGAAAGAGAGAAAATGGTAGCCATATTACACAGCATCAGACACATGTAAAGAGTTTGTTTGATAAAAAGAGTTGACCCCATAAATTTATGATAGGAGACACGGTGTTGTTGTGGGACAAGCATAGGGCACCCAAGGGCATGCATGGAAAATTTGAAACACTATGGAAAGGACCTTTCAAGATCCATCAAGCATTTGAGAGGAATTATTTCAAATTGACATATCCAGATGGCGTAGTGCTACCCCTGACATATAATGGTCAGGCTTTGAAGCTCTATCAGGTTTAAATTGAAAATAGGTAATCCCTGTATTGTACAATAGTTACATTTAGTTCCTACTTTTGTTTTCCTAGTTAGGTTACCTTCCTATTTTCCCTTTTTGTGTCTTGCTTTAGTTTTTTTGTGAGCCACCTTTTGTTGAGCTTTGCGAAACTAGAGATTTGAGATTCCTTTCTTGGACATATGAATGTCCAAGTCACCAGACAGAGCCAGTTGTTGCCCCACTTTTAGTCTGCATACCTTTCAGAAAAAAGTGAGTGTTTAATATATACTGGTGGTCTTGAAAGCTTCTTGTTAGTCCTACATCTAAGTCTAGATTATTTCCCTTAGGTTAGGGAGCCTTTACCAGATTTTTCCAAATTGCCTTCTCTTTTATGAACTGGAGGGTTTCGACTTATGAGTTTATGTTTTCATTGGGTACGTTAAGTTCTCAATCTGGTAAAGGTTTGTGTTCGAAGATCTCTAACATCAGTGTTACACACAATGGAAGTATGTAGTTCTAAACCTTCATTTTTTAGCTTGGTGTAAAATTGGGTTCGAGCCTCTCCATTGGTGGAAAAGTATCAACAGAGTGCATCTTCTGTCGATGACTACTAAGTGATGTCTTAGCAAGAAGTACAGCTATAAAATGGATCATTTAGGCTGGAGAAGGGTTGTTGTGTTTAGATTACACCTCTACAAGTCAAGAGGAATGATTCAATAGAAAGAAATCGAGGAAATAAGCCTAAAGGTGGAAAAGCAGAAAATGACTTCTCCCCTACTCCTACAGGCAGGTTTTGACCCACGGAGTATGTTTTCTGCCAAACCATTTAAATGAAGTGATTTCAAGGAAGAACCTATCTCATAAATAATATGAGATATAAAGAAGGTAGATGAAATCAACACATGCTATTTTGGCATCTTGATAGACCAAATTTCCCCCTTGGAAAATTTTTGAACCGAGAGCACTCCAAAAGCACTTCTCCACCCAAAGGGGAAGTAGAAAAGTGATTCTCCACTACCTCAGAAAAGTTACCATTGTGGTTACTAAAAGTGAAAAGACATTTCCTAATATCCTGTAAAAGCAAGGTAATTAATTCAAATAAAGCCTTTTTACTTCATAATGGGATTTTTCATTAATGTTGGAGTCTTTTCATTCATGTGGCATGGGAATTCGGCTGTTAAATGGTAAGAATTCAAAAGTATAAAATCAGTTGAAAGTTGCGAATGAGAGCCACCATTTGTTTGCCAAATTGTTTTGAATTTGAAGTCTCATATTTTAGATGTTCCTTGATCCCACATCCCTAAGAGATACTTCTAATTTCTAAAGATGAATCATTAGAAGCATGGCTTCCAGATTCATGGGATTTGATGGAATGAATCGCATTACCTATGACTGGCATAAGATCTCAAACACTTCTTTGAAGTTCTTCGACATGCAAAATTTTTAGAATAGGTTGAAGGTAGACCAGATGCATATGATTACTGAAAAACTAAAGGAAAGTGGGTTAGTTGAAGCAGCTGGTTTTCCTATAGCAATTCAAGCCCCAGAGCTAGTTTGAGAATGTATCACCTGATACAACCCAGACACCAAACAAATCCTTCTGCCTGATGACATGATGCTTCTCTCTATTGATAGAGAGTCTGTCCATAACTCTCTATGTATCCTAGAATGAGTGGAGTGTTCAAAAATGACATACAGTCTAGCAGTAACTAAATATATTGCCAAAAAGGCAGTTTGGAAGAAGGAGATAATGAAAGCATGGTTCCAAGAACCCAAGAGCACCAAAGGGAAGCTGTCAAAGACATTATACGACACTAATTTAAAGCCAGAGATCATAGAAATCCTGGTGATACTCCACAGGATCAAAGGTGAGAGTGAGGCACTCAAATTTGTTGATCATCACTTCTTCCTGGTTCAAGTAATCTGTTCCCAACATCACTTCATTGATTGGGCACTTATGGTAAGTGAGAATCTCTCGGAGGCCCTAGATAGAGCTAAACACCAGAATGAATTTTACATGTCTTCAGTCCTCTTATATATTCTTTCTACACTCCAAATTTGGCCAGGTCTTCCCAGATTAGAGGAATTCCAAGATGATGTCAAGACTTATGAATTTTTCCCCTCTTTGCAATTGTATAACAGTTATGCTGAGTATCTTTAGGTTAATGATGCGTTTACAATGAGATTATGTAGGGAACTCCAAGGCTATCTAGAAAGGAGATTCTCTCCTAAGGCCATGGCCTTTATCAGCCAGTTTGGGTGTTATTTCATTCAATTTAGAGGTTTCTCATATCTTCATCTTGCAGGTTTTGATGATTTCCCTTTGAAGCTGCCCAGGTATCCTACTAATATCATCATGTTGGTCGAAGTAATGAGGCAAGAACTCCAAGTGAATTTACTTTGTGCTGAGGCTAAGAAGAAAGGATACAACTTCCCAATGACCATCGAAGCTTACAGCTATGCATCCTAGTCAAAGGTGAAGAATGTTCTCAAGACATTCTCAAAGAGGTCTTCTTTGGAAACCTATGATGTCTTGAGACCGCAATATGACCCAGTGAACTATGCCAGGGATGTATTACAAATGAGTCATGAAATTCATCATGTACATGATATTGAAGATGACTGGGCTAATTGTAAGGATGATTTGGAAAGTAGAGAGAGATTCTATGCCCAGTTAACCATTGAACAAATCAAAAGGTTCAATATTAACATTGTAGTAGAGGGGCTAGAAGATAATGGCAACCATATGTATGATAATACATATCTAGAGGAGATAAAGCTCACCCCTGTCAGTTCTGAACCTATGCTAGACAAGTCATTAGTGATTTGAAGACTCTAATGGGGGGTATCTATGAAAGAATAGAACAATGGGTCGAATGGATTGTAGGGTGAAGGAAGAGGTCAGAAAGGAAGCCTCCTACTCAGCGAACCCTGGAAAAGGATATTGCTGGTACTGCAACCACTTCATCGGTAATGATTCCAACCGTTGCTAAAGGATCAACCTAGCCGGTGCGAGGAGGTGATGAACCTCCTAAGAAAATAATCACATTGGAGAAGACTTATGGAGAAGGATCACTTCCAAATATTAGAACAACAAAGGAGCTCACCAAGGATGTAGAACCAGAATAGTCAGTAAAATCAGTCACAGTAGATGTACTAGTTGACACCTCGACACAGGATTCTCTAAGGAGAGGGTCTCCTGTCATAGTGGAAGTGGTTGAAGATACTCCTTCAACCATAGAATTGGAAGGAGAGGCCAAGAAGAATCATAAGGCTTCTATAGTAGCCAAATTGCTGTCCTATTCTCCTACTTCAGTAAATCCATTTGCTTCAAGACCAAAGGCTACACCTCTAGTCATCACAAAATTGTTCGTTTAGGAGTTGGTTTCTGCCAACAAAGTTACTAGCGCAGATTCATGGATAGAACATACTCTTGAATGCAAGAGGAAGAGGGTAGAAGAAGGGGCTTCCAGAAAAGACACTCTATCACAAGCCTTTCATCCCAAGGCCACTATGAGAAAACAGAAGAAAGTAAAGACAATGTCTACCCTAGGTCATGACCCTGAGACCAGACACTTCACTATGGAAGTGGCAAACCAACCAAGGAAGGTAGATTCAAAGATATGACTACTTCAGACTTTCAATTGCAGTCATTTGACATGGGGTTGGCTCGTCAAGACACCAAGGTGGATTGGTGGAAATCTACCAATGTAGTGATAGAAGAAGAGCTCGAGGGGCTCAAGACTGCCAAAGTTCAACTTAAGGTAGAAGTGGCTGAGCTGACCAAATTCATCAGGCAGCTCCTCACTCTAATTGCAAACATTCCTAGCACCCAAACCACCTTTGATCCTAGTGCTATATATTACCAAGCCATTCTAGCTAAGTTGCAAGAAGACTGGCATTATGGGTAGATTGGTAAATGGTGGATTGAGAGGCTCGAGTCTAAGGGAATAGAAGTGGTTGAACAACTAGGTAATTCCCTTCTAAGGTTGGAGGTAGAGAGAAATAACATTTCTAAGAACCTACAGACTCTCATGTCAGAAAGGGTTAATTTCGATGAATGTATAGTTATGCTACATGTGACAGTAAAGATGAAGACTAAAGAAGCTCTAAAAGATAATATTTTATAGAAAGGAGATGATCCTTTGATCTAATGGCTTCAGAGTCTAGAGTTTAAGATTGAGATGATCATCCAGGCCGAAGCAAGATTGCAACAGACAGATGTCAAGATCAAAGAGGAGTAGAGAAAAGATTTAAAACTCCTCTTAGGGATTCATACAGAATCATAGACTAGTGGTCAAGGAAAAGCAATAATCAGAGTAGCCAAAATGCAGAATTCATTTTTTGATTATTTTCATAAACTGATAGAAGATTCTTCCTCTCATCTAGACAAAGTACCAAAACTCCAGCAATTGAGTGGATGCATTTTCAGAGTGACAGAAGAACTAAAAGATGAGACTGATTCCATTAATATTATTGCCAAGGAACATTCCAAGTGGATCATTCGATACACTAACGTCCACATCAACAGGCATGAAGAACTCATTCAAGTCATTATAGTTGTTACAACCTATAGGGCTAAATTAGACAAGGGAAAGGAAACTAAAGCTTAAATAAATTCCCCCTTGTGCTATTTTTGATACTATTGTAATCGATAAACCTTTGGTTATCATTTCTAGTTGGGGAATTTGAACCATTTCAATTCTCCCCCTTTCTTGTAACGGCCCAACTTGGGACTCTATATGTACTATTTCCAAAATCAACACAAAGGTCGACTGAATTTTTGTGTGAAAGATAGCATTTTGCCGAGTCAAATTTGTATGTCTGAATATCATTATTTTATCTATCCCATTTATATTGCATTTATCTTTTTTTTTAATTGAGGTGTTTCTTTGAAGTTGGATTTACAATCTTTGTTCAAACCAGAACTTTGTATTATGATTTGATACAATTAGAAAAAGGGGGAAATTCATTGTTATCTTAAGTTTGGGAAACATTCTTATAATATAGATCAATTCATTGTCATTTCATCATTATTCTTTAGTCTTGCATCTGCATTTTCAGTAGAAGTTTATGCATTACCAATTTTGGGAGTTAATATGATTGATGAAATCTCAGAGTTGGCTAGATTTAGAATTGAATCCATCTTGCCTGAGCTATTTCCTGCCTAGGATTACCTTGGTTTGCCTCTTCTGTTCTTGGGTTAAGAACATACCCCTGTTAGACTAGGAAAGAGCAAAATTCACTGAAAATCATTCATATAAGGGAGCTGTACCTTTAAATTCAAAGGAAATTTGGTTTTTTCAATAACATTTTTCCAACTATTATATTTGATTATTCTTAAGAATTTTGGGTATTTAGAGTTAAATTGAAAAGAACAATCTATTTACTAATAGGACCAAGATATGAAACATTGAGATGGCTATGAGGACATATTGCAACACAAGATAAAATTGACAAAAATGCATCCTGACCAAGTGTTCATTCAGTCCAAAAGTTCTTTCCATGAATAAGTTTGATGTGAGAATTCATGTAAGAGCCAACACTGGAATGATGCATCTTGATGAGAAAAATATTGATCGATTGAAACAGGGATTCACTGGCAATTTCTTGTAAATAGAATGGCATTGGAGAAAGTCAATCTGTCTGCTGATTTGGTGAAAATGTTTGCAATCACTTTTTTTGGAATAAAGCTCAGTGTTGTGGGGTAAGCTCAGTCATGCAGGAATGCGATCGTATTGTGGAATTGGAAAGCGGTCAAGGGACTAGCTGCATAGATATGGGTAGTCAATTTATTATGGAAGGTGATGGATGTTGCATGAAAGGTGGGTGAAATAGATGGTGTATCTAACTACACTTGGCGCCTGAGATAGGTTTTCACCATGGTACTTATCCATTGTGCCACCAAAGTGGTTTTCACAAATGGATGAAATTATTTCTCTCTCTTTTCCTTTTTTATGCTTTTTTTTTTATTTTTTAATTTTTTGCAATGTTTTTGGATTTTTTGCTTCTGATTTGTTTTGATTTTGACAGTTTTCTATTGTACAACAGACTATTGAAGGGTTAAGCATAGAAGCACTGGAGATGCAATATATTTACAGGATCAGGGATCGGATCTCCCTCTGGTGTGGCAATCTAATAAGCCTCAGACCCAAACTTTTCCATTGTTATGACGGGCCCCAACCAGTTAGGCTCAAACTTTCTTTTCTTGTCACTATTCTAGAGGTTCTTCATATTGTGCTGGAGGACGAGATCACCAACCTCAAAATAGGGAGGTTTGATCCTCTTGTTTAAATGAATGTGGAGGTGATTTTGATACATGCGAAGGTGGTTTAGGGTAGTGGGGCGTCTCTAATTGAGGATTTCAAGCTCTTGCAAGTGAGCAACTCGGTATTCTTTTTCAGACAACAAATTCTTGAGAGAAATTCTAAGGGAAGGGAGATCAATTTCAATGGGTAGAATAGCTTCGGTGCCATAGACAAGGGAAAATGGAGTGGCACCAATGGGGGTACAGATGGAAGTGAGATAGGCCCAAAGGGTGGGATTGAGGTGAAGGTGCCAATCATGGCCAACATCATTGACTATTTTCTTGAGGATTTTTAGGATAGTTTTATTTGTAGCCTCTTCTTGACCATTGCCTTGCGGAAAATAATTTGAAGAGGTATGGTGGGTAATGCCAAACTTTCTACATAGCTCAGTGACATCCTTGTTTTTATAAGGTCCTCCATTATTAGTGACGATGTCCTAAGGAATACCATAGTGACAGATAAGGTAGTTAAAAATAAACTTTTAAATCTTCTTTCTAGTAGTGTAGGTAAGAAGAAAAACTTTGACCTACTTGGTAAAGTATTCAGTGGTGAAAAGGATGTATTTATGACCATTGGAAGAATTTGGAAAAATCAAGCCAACTAGGTCAAGGCCCAGTGGGAAAAAGGCCAAGGGTGATGGTAGGCTAAAGGGATTGGGAGGGAGCATGTATCAAATTATCGTGTTGCTGACAAGGCACACATTTCTTCACATATATAGGTGTCCTACTCCATGGTAGGCCAATAGTATCAAGTATGTAACAATTTCTTGGCCAAAGTGAGATGATTATAATGAGCCCCATAGATTCCTTGATGTACCTCCTCCAAGGACGTTTGTTCTTCATCAAAATTTAGATACCTTAGAAGAGTTCCGTTGAAGTGCTTTTGAAATAGGGTATCATCAAGGATCGTGTAATAGGAAGTGCGGTGAATGAAGGTTTTTTTAGTGATTAGGTGTTAAGGCAAGTGGGGTATGTCCATCGTGAAGGTAGGAGAAGATTTCTTGATACCATGGGGAATTAGGATCAACAATTTCACATACCATTTTAGAGTTCAGTTGATCACAGGCAAGGACTGTAAGATTCTCAACAAGAAACTCACACCGTGTACTATGTTTTGGCATGGTAATTATGGACCTGATGGTAGCCATTGCATTAGCTAATTTGTATTTTGTGTGCAGAATTCACTGGAAGACAAAGTCAGTGAAATGTTGTTTAAGGTCTTCAACTGTGCGGTGATAGGGAAGAAAATTATCATCCTTTGTTTGATAATCATCCAAAACTTGTTTGATAACCAATGTTGAATTGCCTAATACTAACGAACTGGTAAACTTCCATTGTATAGCCTGACAGAGTCCAAGTACAAGGGCTTCATATTTTGTAATATATTTGATACAAGGAAACTATAATTTATAAGATTTAGGGATGACATCCCCTTGTGGTGTAACAAACAAGATTCCTACCTCCAATCCTTTCTGAGTAAAGGATCCATCAAAACAAATTTTCCATGGGATACTCAGGGAAAGATTGAGTACTAATTCATCTAGAAAATCTATGATCAATGGATGTTGGTTGTCAATAGGTGCTTCCACTAACTGATCTACAATGACTTGTCCTTTTATAGCTTTTCAATCAACATAAACAATGTCAAACTCATTGAGAATCATAACCCATTTTGCCATACGACTAGTAAAAGTAGCTCGTGATAGGAGATACTTGAGTGGATCAATC
The DNA here is from genome assembly GCA_018584345.1 of Thuja plicata. Classification (NCBI taxonomy): domain Eukaryota; kingdom Viridiplantae; phylum Streptophyta; class Pinopsida; order Cupressales; family Cupressaceae; genus Thuja; species Thuja plicata. The sequence goes on along the minus strand of MU226838.1, from coordinate 898,090 downwards.
TTTGCAACAAGGTGAATCTTATGATTGAGCATATAATGTCATAGTTTTTGTGTGCAGAAGACAATAGCCAAACATGCCTTTTCAATGAGGTAATAATTCAACTCATAACCGATAAGTGTCCAAAAGAGCATGTTAGAATTTAATCTTTCCTTGGTTGAAAATATGTATTTAAAGGATAAACCAAGGTATCCTTATTTGTATTTGTCCTCTAGTCCAAGTAGGATGACATGTCACTATTTTGTATTTCCTTTAATAAGGAAAATAGATATTCCTCCTTAAGAGGAATCTCACATTTGTCCCACACACAATATGAATGCGGCATTCATAGAAGATGGGAGTTACATGCAAAATCCTCCACTCATCTCTACTTAAAACATGCCTCTCACACACTTGTTCTAATAATCTTCTCTCTTTTCTCACTTCTCCTCACATTCTCAATATTGTATTGATCTCATTTCTCTCATTCTTTAGGCCTTGTGCCATATTCATATTCTTCACAAGGGGTTTTTCTTGTTTTTCCCCTTCCAAATCCTTGTGTTATTGTCTTGGTTCTTGGAGCATTTTGGTGATTTTTTGGCTTGATTATTTGAAGCAATTCCTCTCTATCTCTCTTGGTGAACTTGGTAAATTCCTTTCATGCACTCACACTTGGATTCTTTCATTTTCTCTAATTTATTTTTTATGATTCCTAACATAGTATCAGAGCGGGTTTAATCCTTTTTTGTTGAGTGTTGCATGTAGGGAAATTTGAAGGATATTTTGGTTGTGAAGGAGAAAGACTTCTTTTTGTTATCTAACATTTTTTGCAGGTTTTGCTTCATTGTTTCTTTTTGCAAATCTAACTTGTTCTAGATGGCTTTCCGCTAGATCTAAATTTTTTTCCTCATATCTATTTCAAGATTTCAGATTTACATATTCTATTTTGTCAGCATTCTAACATTGATTGCAGATTTATCTTGCTTGCATAAAATCTAATCTTACCCTATGTTGGGCAACCGCAAGGGTTTTCAAGTTTTTTTAAAGTTCTATCTCTCCCTCTGTCGGGAAACCACAAGGGATTCTTAGTTTTATTTTTCTACATTTGAGTAGTCTATCGTTAAGCTAAAAATTGATATTTAAATCTATTGGTCTAACTTTTCATTGCAGGATTAACTTAAGATCTCATTTTTAGCTTCTTTGTTATCTCTGTTTTTAATATAGTTTTGTATATTTATCTTAATTCTTCTTATTTCTAACCTATTTCTTCAGCAAGTTTATTCTAAATCTATATATTTCTATTGCATCTCATTTGCAGGATAGTCTATGTTTAAATCTAGAGGATATTCAGCTATATCTCTGTTTATTTTATATCTCTATCTCTCTGTTTGATTTTAACATATATATAATCTCTAAACATATAAATATCATTAATACTAAAGTTATTTTGATTCATTTCTCTTATCTCAGCATATTATATCTTTTACTCTCTTAGCGCAACTCTCTGTTGCATTACCTTCCATATAGTTATATTGAGATGCTTGCTAACTATCCTAGCGCAGACTATTGTTACCTTGCTTGTCTGCAATTACCTTGCGCAAGCTATTAGCAAGTCTTTGTATTTGTGCTCCCTTGCGAAGGCTATTTTTCTTCTTATTCAAAAATTTTATTACCTTTGCCTTGCGCAGTGCTTCTTATTTAGTGCTTCTTATTTAGCACAACATATCTTTAGTTATAGATTGTGCAGCATATCTGCAGTTATTTAGCACATCATATCTATAGTTATTGATTGCGCAACTTCTTATTTAGTTCATAAGATCTTAAGTCTTCCCCCTTAACCTCTCAGAAAAAATAGTAGTTATAGTCCTCACCTCATGCAACATTCCATATCATTGCGTAGGAGTTGTTCTTTTCTTTCTTTGTGCAGCTTTTACGCCAGCTTCCATTATGGTTATTTCATTGCTTTAAGAAACCTTTGTTGCTGCTCTCTTCCTCTTCCTTTAGTCAAATGTCTCTTGGGAAAATGCATAGTTAAACCATTCTCTGGTTATCTCTTCCAGTGCTAAATTCATTGGTTGGAGTTTGAATATTGTTTACTGGTTATAGTATTATTTTCTGACTTCTACAACATTCAGTTTCATTCATTCTGCATTCAGCTCATATTCTCTTATCTTTATCCAAGTTTAGTTGTAGTTTGAATATTCCTTTGACTCCATTTTTGGTGCAGAGCACCCTAGGGTTTTTCACTCCAAGCCCTAGTAATGATCAGAGCGATCATGGAGTAGATCACAGTTTTCCAAAACCCTAGCAGCTTCTTAACTCCTAGCGCGAAAGCAGGAGTGTAAATCAAAAAGACCTATGAAGTTACGGTGACTATCTAGCAGGAACCGGTTACATTAGTGTATCACACAGTCGCAAGGTCATCGGCAGTTAGTTTGAAACTGGTGCGATGGTGCGACAATAGTGTATCACACAGTCGACAGGAAATCAGGAGTTAATGGAAAACGGTTGCGACAAGGCGATGACAGTGTATCACAAAGTCGCCAGATAACTGGCGATTAAGGGAAAATGGGTGCGAGTGTGTGACAACAATGTATCACAAGGTCACAGGTTAAGCGGCAGATAGTCTATAAGTGTTGGGAGAGCGCGTCAACCATCTATCGCATGATCGCAAGGTAATCGGCAGCTCAGTTATAAGTGGTGCGAGAGCGCGCGACAACAATGCATCGCAAGGTCGCAGGTTAATCGGTAGCTGGGTTCAAGGTGTTGCGAGAGTGTGACAACAGGTATCACAAGTTCAAAATGCATAGTCTTAGGGCTCGCGATAGTGTGATTAAACATTCAGAGTAAGGTAAGTGTCTGATCGAGCCGAGAAAGAACAACAATGTCGCGGTTAGAATAAGAAGATCGGTTGACTTCTCAACATCGCAGAGGGAAGATAAAAGTTAGTGACACAGAGGAAAAGGATGTCCATGTCAACAACCATGCAGAGGATGACATCGATGATAGTTGCAGGAGGAAGACAAAGAGCCGAGGTAGTTAGAATCCTCAGGCGGACAGGTAACCTAAAAATGGTTACAATCAAGAAGAGGTCAATTCATATATCGAGGAAGGAACCATTTTTGGGAGGTTGTTGGAGAAATTGGAGACTTAGTAGGCTAGCAAAGAAGATTTCAGTTTACATTGTAATTTTTGGGTTTTCAATAAAGAACAGTTTCCTGTGTGTTCTGTGTGTTCTTCTGTTGTGTACAGACTGCTGTAGAGTAGGATTTTGAATTCAATTAAGTACCATGGATGCTTTTTGACTCTTATAATCCATCCTATGGAGTGTGACCGTCAAAAAGCATCCCTCATGTATTTTTATTTTGTTGTTGTGTCTGTGTCTGAGAAATGGCTAGTCATAATTGTAGACAAGTCCTAGGCGAGCTAAAAGGCCCGGCTAGAAAACTTGTAGGAGAGAGAGATAGACGGAGAAAGGTGCATGACTGACTTTATTTAGTCATAGAGAGAAAGATAAGGTAAAGAGTGAATCATTTCGGTGGGTAGGAAACCTAAGAGAGAGGGAATATACAAATCCTTCTAGTTAGGGTCTGTGAGTAACCCTAAGAGACTCAAGTGTGGGTCTAGAGGATCCCAAATTGAATAGGGTCCAAAGTGAGATTCCTAAGAGAGAGTAGGAGTCTAGAGGAGAAAGGTGACCTCCCCATCAATTTTCTTCATTATTTATAATTTAATATTTATTTATTATATTTTTCATCTAATTTACTTTATCTCTTTTTCATATTGTTCTTCTAATTTAGTATTTCAACTTTTAAAACTTTTTTTAATTCAAAAAATTTAATCGTCATACTTTTTTCCTGGTTCATTTCATCTCAAATCGTTTCATTATTAAGTCCTTTAGATCAATTCTAACATATTTCCATTGTTATTTCATTATTTAGTGATAATTAAAATTTGTTTCACCATTTAAATTTAATTTAATTTTTTTTAAAAATCATTATTTAACCATTCCTATTGTGATTAAATTTAAGTTAAATTTATTTTTCTTGATATTGATCATTATATATTCATTGTTATTCACTTTTTTTAAGTTAATTTGATTATTCATCATGTCTACTCTAATTCTAGAAATTAAACTCAATAGCTCTAATTACCATCAATGGAAAACTCATGTTTCATTTCTATTTCATTTTAAACATCTACTTGAAGTTGCTACAGATGCTTCCACTGAACCAGCTACCTCTGCTTCACAAGTATAAAAAGATGCATGGAAAATTAAAAATGAAGAAGCCCTTGGTTTGATTGGTCTCTCCATCGTTCCTGATCTTTATGTCCTAATTGGACATTGCACCAAAGATCATGAAGCGTGGGCCATTTTGCAACAGACGTATGACAGCTCATCTGAATCACGTAAGATTCAACTCCAAGACAACTTGGAGGAATTAAGGTATAATGATTTTAAAAATATGGATGAATTTTTACTTGACTTTGATGCAATTAAAACTCAACTAAGTGGTGTTAATGTTAGTTTAAGTGATATTAGATTAATTACTATTATCTTAAAGAAATGTCTTCCTAAGGAATTTCAGCAATTTATCACTAATATTCATTCTCAGCTTGCAATTCCTACTTTAGCTCCTCATTTAACTTATGCAATCTTTCAAAAAATTTACGTCAAGAGGAGGCTAAATTATTGTAGTTTGGTACTATTAAGACTTTTGAACATGTTTTTGTTTCTAAATCTCAAAATCAAAGTAATAAATCTCATACTTCTAATAGAAATCATCATAATAATAACTATTCCAATAACAACAATAACTATCGGAATAACAATAATCATAATAATAATTATTCAAACAATAGGTCTAATTCTAGGCCATCGCACAATAATAATAACAATAATTACAATAATCAACATAATAAAAAACCACATTGTACTTATTGTGGTGAAAATGGTCACCTAACTAATGTTTGTTTTAAAAAGCAAAATGATAAGAAGCCCATCAATAACAATAATCAAAATAACTTCAAATCTCAAGGTAATCAATCTCGTCGTGCTTTTACTATTTGTTATAAAGCTTCTCATGCATTAGAATGGATTATTRATAGTGGYWCTYCTCATCATRTTACATSTCATAGAGAAKTWTTYGATKCTTTGCAACCTGATACTACTAATGTTCCTATTCAATTAGCTAATGATCATAGTTSMAAAGTTKATGGTTTTGGTGATGTTAATKTTCYAAATGGAAARTTACACAATGTTCTTTAYGTTCCTGRATTGAARTCTAATCTWCTTTYAGTTTCTCAATTATGYCAAGATTACAAAGTTGAATTTCATAAGGATATGTGCYATATTATTGATCCTAACACTGATCATGTTGTTGYTAATGCTAAGATGGATSATGATAACTTGTTTAARTTTTATGAGTTTGCCTCTWCAAGGTACTCTTTSAAAGTTAATATTGATTTYAATRYATGGCATGAAAGGCTTGGCCATTTKAATTMYGATTAYATTACTTTGATGCAAAAATCTAACATGGTTGAAGGATTGCCCCATATTKTTCCATCTAAACTTACATGYAYAGGGTGCATGAGTGGRAAAATGAAAAGGGAGCCCTTTCCTCATGGTACTTCATGGAGGGCATCTCATAAGTTACATCTTATTCATAGTGATCTTTTGGGTCCAATGGAGAACATATCCATACAAGATTCAAAGTATGCTCTAACCTTTGTGGATGATTTTACTAGAAGAATTTGGATTTATTTTTTGCATACTAAAGATCAAGTACTTGACACATTTTCTGAATTTCATATCTTTGTGGAAAGGCACTCTGGTTCTAAACTTAAAATACTTAGAACAGATAATGATACTGAATATGTTAATAATGCTTTTCATTCTTACTTAAGATCTTTTGGTATAAAACATCAGCTTATTGTTCCTTATACACCACAACAAAATGGTGTGGCGAAAAGGAAGCATAGAACTATTATGGAAATGGCTAGATGTATGTTACATGCTAAAGATATGCATTACAAGTTTTGGACTGAAGCAATGGCTTGTGCTACTTATATTCTTAATAGAAATCCTACTAAAGCTTTGCAAAATATAACTCCTGAGGAAGCGTGGTCTGGTAGGAAACCCAGTTTACAACATTTGAAATTTTTTGGATCTATTGCTTATGTTCACACACCAAAACAAAAAAGGCATAAACTTGATTCTAAATCTTCTTCCTTTACTTTTTTTGGGTCTGATGAATCTACTAAAGGTTATAGAGTTTATGATCCTACTACTAACAAGGTCCATATTGCCAGAGATGTTTTTATTGCAAAAAATGAAGTTCATGATTGTTCCAAGGTCAAAGATGATGAATTTAAAGGGGTTATTATTGATCTCTAGGGAGACCAACCTCCTATTCTAAACCCTACTCCTAATGCACCTATTTCTATTCCTATTAGTATTAAAAAATATGATGGTGATGATAATGATGATGATGGTAAGAATATTTCTACTCCTCCTAGTGATAATTTTTCTCATGATAGTGATAATGTTGTTCATGATGACAATGATGAATTTACTCCTTATAGTGATGATGAAAATAATTAATTTACTCCTCATAGTGATATTTCCATTACTTCTAAGAGAAATTCTAAATAGTTTAAAGATTTACTTAATGAAGGTGATGATTATATTACTAGAATGGGTGGTATTAAACCTAGGAGACTTAATTATTGTAGCTATGCTTTAATGTCTTCTCTTGTGCATTCTAAAGATCCTCAAATGTTTTCTCAAGCTAAAAATCAACCTCATTGGAAAAGTGCTATGCAAGATGAATATGATAGTTTAATTTCTAATAATACTTGGGATTTAGTTACTTTACCTCATGGAAAAAATCTTGTTTCATGTAAATGGTTATATAAAACTAAGTTGAATTCAAATAATGAAATTAGTAAGTTTAAAGCTAGACTAGTAGCAAGAGGTTTCTCTCAAGTTGAAGGAATAGATTATAATGAGACCTTTACTCCTGTTGCAAAAATGACTACTATTAAAGTTGTTCTTGCTTTAGCTGCTAAAATGAATTGGCCTATTCACCAAATGGATGTTAAAAGTGCCTTTTTTAAATGGTGATTTGCATGAAGAAATCTATATGTCTCAACCTCCTGGTTTTATTAAAGAAGGTAATGAACATCTTGTATGTAAACTAAAGAAAACTATCTATGGTTTAAAACAATCTCCTAG
>MU226838.1:877433-890318 GCA_018584345.1 Thuja plicata | reverse complement strand
ACTCTTGATGTAGGTTTATTTTATGATGCAAATTCTGATTTTACATTAAAAGGATTTACTGATTCAGATTTAGGTGGAGACCCCAATGATGGGAAATCTACTTTTGGGTATTGTTTTTTTCTTGGTTGAGGTGCTATATCTTGGAAAAGTAATAAAGATCAATCTGTTTCACTATGTTCTACCAAAGCTGAATACAAAAGTTGTACCAATGCCTCCAAAGAATCCTTATGGCTTAGAGGAATTCTTGAAGATTTGGGTCTACCTCAACGTGAACCTACACCTTTATATTGTGACAATAAAAGTGCAATAGCCTTGGCAAAGAATCCGGTCTACCATGCAAATTCAAAGCACATTTCTCTCCACCACCACTTCATTAGAGAGCAAATTGAAGAAAAGAAAGTTTCACTCATCTATTGCAAAGGTGAAGATCAAGTTACAGATATTTTGACAAAGCCTCTTTCTAGAGAGAAATTTGAATTTCATTGTAAAAATTTGGGTTTGATACCCCTTGATGTAAATCCCCCAAGTAAAGATTAAAGGGGGGTGTTATAATTTAATCTTTCCTTGGTTGAAAATATGTATTTAAAGGATAAACCAAGGTATCCTTATTTGTATTTTTCCTCTAGTCCAAGTAGGACGACATGTCACTATTTTGTATTTCCTTTCATAAGGAAAATAGATATTCCTCCTTAAAAGGAATCTCACATTTGTCCCACACACAATATGAATGTGGCATTCATAGAAGATGGGAGTTACATGCAAACTCCTCCACTCATCTCTACTTAAGAGATGCCTCTCACACACTTTCTCTAATAATATTCTCTCTTTTCTCTTTTCTCCTCACATTCTCAATATTGTATTGAGCTCATTGCTCTCATTCTTTAGGCCTTGTGCCATATTCATATTCTTCACAAGGGTTTTTTCTTGTTTTTCCCCTTCCAAATCCTTGTGTTCTTGTCTTGGTTCTTCGCGCATTTTGGTTATCTTTTGGCTTGATTATTTGAATCAATTCCTCTCTATCTCTCTTGGTGAACTTGTTAAATTCCTTTCATGCACTCACACTTGGATTCTTTCATTTTCTCTAATTTCTTTTTTTATGATTCCTAACAGAGCACCTAATGCAACCTTTGTGGAAGATATGTATAGAGGATGGCCAGCAATAGGTGGATTAGCCAAATATCCTTTTAGTTTCTCAAATGAATTTTGACATAAGAAATAACATTGGAACTTGATATTCTTACGTAGGAGATGAGAAAAGGGATGTACTTTATCTGCTAGCTATGACATGAATCTCTTGATAGACTAAAGCTTTCCATGTAAGCTGCACAACTATTTCCATGTTTTAGGTGGTGGCATCTCTAGGATGGCTTTCACTTTCTTTGGGTCTACTTCTAATCCGCACTGTGACACAATGTATCCCAAAAACTTACCAAATTGTACTTCAAAGACACACTTCTTAGGATTCAGCTGAAGCTTGTATTTCTCTAATCGCTCAAAAATTGTAGTGAGGATGGGAATGTTTGATTCTCATGTCTTGGACTTTCTCAAAAGATCATCTACATAGTCTTCCATGATGACATCCAGGAGATCATAAAAGATGGCAATCATTGCTCTCTAATATGTTTCTCTAGCATTATTAAGACCAAAGGGCATCACCTGATAACAAAAGGTCCCCCAAGGCATTGTGAATGCAATCTTGTGTTGATCTTCTAGTGCTAGCCTGGCCTAATTATAACCAGAGAAGCCATCCATGAGGGAAAACATCTCGTGTCCAACAGTCAAATCCACTAAATATCAATATTGGGAAGTGGAAAATCATCCTTAGGATATGCAAGGTTCAGGTCTCTAAAGTCTGTATAGACGCCTATGCCCCCAGTAGGATTTCCTATTAGTACAATGTTGGAGACCCATTCAGGATAGTATATAGGTCGAATTACCTCTACATCAAGAATTTTATGAAGCTCTTCTTTGACTACTAATGCTACTTGAGGGTGCATCTTGCAGAGTTTTTGTTTAACAAGTTTCAAATTAGGATCCATGGAAATATGGTGCATGATAAGATCTGTATCGAGCCTAGACATGTCTTTTTAGGTCCAGGCAAAGTTGATTTTATGCTTCTAGAGAAATGCAGTCATATCTTTCTTTTCTTGATCATTGAGAGATACTGCAATGTAAGCGATTTGTGGATCCTCTTTTGTACCAAGATTGATCGGGATGGTGTCTTCAAGGATCATGGAGGATATTTTTGGCTTTGATGATATGAATGGAAGTTTAGCTTCTCCCTCCTCTAGCACCTCAGAAAGGTTTTCAATAGAGGATGTGTCCTTTATTTTGTCTTTTTCTTCATCCGGAGGTGCTTGCGAGATGTTTTCACCAGGGGATGTTTTTGTATTTTTTATTTTTTTTTTCACTTTTGTGACTAAGATAATTGACATAGATACCGAAGTAGGCTTGCTCACTAAAGTGAATTTGATGCTCATATTCTTGGATATTCTTAAGTCCAAAGAGAGCACTAACTCATTTGAATCACAAATGTCTAAAGCTGGTGGCGAATCTTGTTGATCCTAGTCAATTAGTTCAGGGTTTGTGAGGGGAAGATGAGGGGATGAAAGGTTAGCTTGTGTGATGGTGAGGACATGAGTAAATTCATCAAGGTCATCTTCAACGTATTGGAAAGGGACTTCAAAAAAATCCTCTTCAGTACCTGAATCTGAGGTGGCTAAACAATAATCCTTGGCAAAGTTAGTCTTAGTTTCTATAAAACCCAATCCATGTCCTCAAGGATAGCCATTTTCTGTCACAATTTTCTTCTTACCAGTTTCATTTGTGCCTAGGCCAGTGCCATGGTATCCCATGCTTTCAACAATGGGGGTGGCCTTCATATATTTTCCATCGGGGAATGTCACTATTTTTTCTTCTTCTTCATTGTAAAGCCAATCAAGGACACTGGATTCCATGTGCTCATTTGACAAAGACCCCCAATGTTCAAAAGTGGTCTTTTTGCATTGCATAAGGTCCTTTTCTTTAGAGGGAGTTAACAATGATGGTCTCCCATAGGATTTTGGGGATGAAGGGAGTTGTCCAATGCATAGAGCACTTTCAAATTTGTATTCTCCCATGCCTTGATCTGTAAAAGTGATCTTTTTTCAGACTCATGGGTTTTTTCTTTAGTGGAATTTTATTTTCCTTTGGACTGATCAGCTTGTGTCTCTGATGTCTTTCTTGTAGCTGAAGAGGTTTGTTGAATAGGTGTTTCTTTCTTGAAAGGTTGGCTAAACTCATTCAATGGATAATAATTTGATTGTTTTCCTTCTAGTCTCTTGCAGTATTGAAATGGTTCAGGATCCCCTGGAATCATGATCTCTCTACCATGATGTGGAAACTTGAGGCATTGATGGTAGGTAGAAGGTACACCTTTGATAGCATGTATCCAGGGTCAGCCCAACAAGATGTTGTATGGTAGATCCAGGTCCAGCACATGACAAACAATTTCAATCAGAGTTGGGCCCACTTGTAGGAGTAGTGTGATCAAACCTTTTCTTTCTCATTCTCTGTCATCATAAGATTTTATTGTAATTCTCTTTTCTACATCTAGAAGGTCCTCAAAAAGACCGATGTTTTCAATCATTTTCAATGTACATAAATTTAGGCCAAATCCACCATCTATAAGGACTCATTTGATTTTAGTAGAATGGATTTTGGATTTGATATGGAGGGATTTGTTATGATGAAGGTCAGGACCATGAAACTCATTGTCAGTGAAAACAAGATGCTCTTGTGAAGCTAAATTCCCAATCATGGCTTGGAACTGGGCAACTTTGATATTTTCAGGAACACAGGATTCGTTCAGAGCATTCTCAAGAACTTCTTTGTGGACAGGTGAGGTACGCAAAAGTTCTAGGATAGATATTTGTGTAGGCATATTTCCTAACTGGGCCAATAGGTCATAACATGAGGCAGGTTGAGCAAAAGTAGATGGTGTAGCTAATGGATTTGTAGATGTAGAGGGATTATCAACAACTTGGATAGTGACTCTAGGTCTACACGTGGTAGCATTGCAATCAGAATCTTTGATAATTATGGTATTGACATGGGTTTCAAATTATTCGATGCATCTACAAAGATCGTCAAAACCAAAGATATCATTTTCTTCTAGACTTCCACACGTTTGATCATTGCCTATGATAGTATTGGTAGAGTAATCATATGGGATTGTGTTAGATGCATTGTTTTGATTGTGCTGCGGAAAAGGTTGGTTGTAGAATTTTAGCTTTGCATTGGATGAGGAAGCATTCTGACCTTCGACTTTGATTTTTCCATCATCAATAAGATCTTGCACAAAGTGTCTTATTTTCATGCACTTCTTGGTATCATTTCCTTTAATGCAATGATAATTGTAGTATTCATTCTCTTGGTACCAAGTAGGTTTGGGTTGATTCTCATCAAAAGACCAAGTATTGGGATATATTATCATTCATTTAACTGCAAGTTGTCTAAAGATCACATTCAATGGTTCCATCAATGCTATGAACTATCATTTTTGCCAATTTTTTTTATTATCATTGTTGTTTTTGTTATTATGAGGGAACAAATAAGATTTATTGCGTGGTCGATTATTCTGATTCTGATTTTCATTGTTGTTCTGATTTTGAGTGTGGTTTTGATTTTGATTTTTGTTGCGATTGTTTTGATTATTTTTGTTGGATGCTTGAAAATTCTGAACATGTTTGGCATCAGTCACTCCATCATTGAGAACTTCTTTGTTTTTTCTCTAGAATTTTGGTTTATCATTGTTGGAAGGAGTATAGTGTTTGATGCTACCTTTTTGCATAAGCCCATCTTTGATGCCTTTTATCTTCTCGACAAGGGATTAAAAGGTGTCAGGTGAAGCCATTTTCATTTGGAATGAAATCTCAGAGATAAAATTCTTTGTGAAGATGTTGACTAAGTGACTATCAGGTATTTTCCATGGCATACGATTGGAAATATGTCTCCATCATTGTAAGAAACTAGCAAAGGTTTCACCATTCTTTTTTTTAGTATTGCACAAATCACTGAGTGTCACTTGATGTTCAATTTTATATGAATATTTTTCAACAAATTTCTCTATGAGGTCAGAGAAAGTAGAGATTGACCTGTAAGGAAGGGCCATGAACCATTCTAAAGTTGCGCCTCCAAGACTCCTTGTGAAGAGTCTCTTTAGGTAATTTTTGTTGTAGGTGAATTCTTGACATGTAATGTAGAATTCTTTGAGATTTTGTAGAGGACATGTCTCTCCCTTGTACTTTTCAAATTTAGGCATCTCAAATTTTTGAGGGAATGGTTGCATCGTGATAGACTTGTCAAATGGATAGGGACAAATCTAGTTGAAGGAAAATTCCTTTTTGCCCCCATTCCGCAAACCATACACAAGACTTTTGAGTTTATTAACTTGTTGGGATAAATCTAGAGCATTGTGTGGAACATATTGTGGCCCATAATCTTGTCCTCCTCCAAATTGCACATCCAAAAAACTAGTGGAGGTCATAGCGATTGTGGGAGGGGCTATATAATGGTAAGATTGAGATGTGTTGATTGTAGATGTCTTCATGCCAATTGTTGGGAATTTAGATGATGTAGATTGAGGCATAGACATCTTCCCTATGTTGTTTACATTAGCACTTTCCCTTTGAGAGGTATTTTTCATCATATGAGTTCTATTATGTGAAGTAATGTTGGGAAAAATACTTAGTATCTGTTGGATTTGTTCGTTGGTCAATTGGATTGTTGACGTAGTTGTTGATGCAGGTGTTGATGTGGGAACTAATGTAGAAGGCTCACTTGTAGTTTTTTTACCAATGTCATGTGATGATGTTGCATTTTAATTGGAGCCCATGGTCGTGCTTGCAACAATCATAGCCTTATTGATGTTACGAGTGAGAAGTGAGTCATCAAAATCAACGGGCATGGTGACGCCATTTTGAATGAGATTCAAGAATATTTCTTCACTATTTTGACTAATATCCTTCTCAACCATTTCTAAGTTATATGGATCCCTAAGAAAATTAATCAATTGTGTAGGTCTTTCTTCTTGATCCACTAACTCAGTTTCTTCAAGTGCATTGGTTATGTCATTGATTTATGATGCATGGCCTTGAAAGAATTGAGTAGCAAAAGGATTCTCCTTGTCGAAGGAGTTGTTGAGTGTTGTACACCTCATGTTTCTATCTTGGGATCGAGTAACTACCATACAATAGTAGACCCAAAAGAATAAAATATTAGGAAATGTGAGATTGGAAGATGAAAGTGGATGGAGAAAAGATCTTGTTGTTGGATTGATTTGATTTGGATTTGATTGATTGGTTCTTGATTAAGTATTGATTGGTAATTGATCGGGATCAATTGATGATTGATTTGGATTTAAAGGTTTTAGAACAAAACCTAGGTATAACAAGACCTTGTGATGACACAAACACAAAAGGATTAAATTGGATGATATTTGTTTCTACTTGAAGATAGACTTGTGATCTCAAACAAATAGGACATTATCAATGGATTTAAATTACTTGAGACATACTAATGGTCTACAAGCAATGTTGTGTTTATCTAAGGATGAAGGTATGCAATACTTTTGATTAAGGTCATCAAACCTGATAAAGGATTGATTTGATTTTTATTTGATTTGAAATCCAAAGAGGTTTGATCTAATGCTCTGAGAGAGATAGGGTGATGTCTGATAATGATGGAAGAATGAGAAATTTATTTAGAAACAAGATGTGTATGCTAAAACCTACCTGTTAGGATCACGCTAAGACATGCAAACGTTAGAACATATAAATCATATCAACATATAAAAACATGATAAAAACATATCTTCCATCATAACCTCCAATGAGCCAAACAAGTGCACCCAAGCCTTGCTGATTTTCTCTTAGAGAAGAATGTGGGTGTGCTCTCCCAACACAATAAACTAAATCCCACTATGATTGCATGATGATTAAAATGCAAGCTAATGAGTGTGATAAAGAGCTCAAGAACAAGTATGAGGAACTTGTCTCAAGCCTTCACCAAGATGATGATGCAAATGAAAATAAGTAAACTAAGATGTTATGCATGATTTAAGATTTATTGACATTATCCTAGCATGAAATATCTAAATGGATTCAAAATTTAAATGAACTAACATGATAAATTCTCAAGAAAATCCTAAAATGAAACTAACATAATAATAATGCAAAAATAATGGATGCTTTTCTCTTGGCAAGAGCCTCTATTTATAGATTTTTGGAGGGAAGGGAAGGATTTGGATGAGGTGGAGCACATGTGGCATCCACATGGATGCCACATGGAAGACACATGGGAAAAATGACATGCCATACAAAAGTAAAACTCAAGCCTTTAAAGTTTGAGTGGCTCAAGGTTGCTCACACATGTGTGAGCAACTCTTGGGGAATGGAGTGGGGAAAAAAAGGTGGAAACATTTAAGGAAGTTGGGTGGCTTCCTTGGGAGGACTTTCTCACACTTGTGTGAGCATTCCATTAGTGCTAAAAATGTTAGGAATCACACTTTAAGTGTGATTAGTGTGTGCTTAAGTGGGAAAATAGGTTTATTAAGAGGATAGGTAGGGTAGGGTAGGAATATAGTAGGTTTCTAGATAGGATTAATAGGTCTTTAGGCTAAGCTTAGATTAATGATTCAAATTAGATTTGAATTTAATGTTGGTTTAGAGGAATATTAGAAATGTGGGGGAATAAATAAATTGAGATTTATTTAAAAGGGGATTTAATGGAGAAATGTATATAAATAAGATCTAATACATTAAAAGGGGATAGTATTTACATTAAATTTAAATACTATAGAAGGTGAATCATTTTTAATTAAATAAATTTAATTAAATAGATAGAAGAATATAAAAAATATAATTAATTAATTGATATTAACTATAATGTTACATGGATATTAATTAAATTAATATAAGGATGATTTTTGACATCTACAAGAAGTACCCTTCAGATATCTAAAATCACTCTTCACTGCATCACAATGGGCTTATCAAGATTACCCATTGATCGAATTAGTACTCTCACTACTTCAAAAATGTCTAGTGTAGTATAGACCATTTCATACATTAGACTACCAACTCCACTTGCTTTAGGTACCTTGGTCATGTCCTCCACCTCGGTAGGAGATTTTGGACAATCTTTAGCAAAAATATTTCTTCCCTACAAAATTAGAACAACCAACTTCTTATATTCTATCATATTAAATATCTTAAGAGAAATATTTATATACTTTCTCTGACTGAGCCAAAGCTTTCTATTCTTCCCGTTCCTTTCAATTTCCATCCCCAAAATATACATAGTTGTACCTAGATCTTTCATTTCAAAATGTTCTGATAATTGAGATTTTAGTTATGAAATCATACCCTTATCATTTCTAATAAACATGTCATCCACATATAGGGTAACAATAAGTGACCATTTTTAGTTTTAAAATACACATTATGATATGATTTTGACCTTACAAAACCCAATAACAACACCAATGTGTCAAAATTTTGGTACCACATTCTAGGCAACTATTTTAAATCATAAAGATATTTCTTTAACTTACAAACTAGAGATTATTTGTCTTTTACAACAAATTTCTCATGCTAGGACATATAATCTCTTACTCCAAATAACCATGAAGGAATGGTGTCTTCACATCCATCTACTCAATCTCGAATTCATATGCTACTACAAGTGATAAAAGAAATTTGATAGATGTTAGCTTAGCTATAGGAGAGAATATATCTCCATAATGAATTCCCTCTACTTGGGAATAACCTTTTGTTATTTTACCATCCTAAAAAGTAAGCACTTAATTAGTGTTCTTTTTAAGGACCATTTTGCACTCATTTTAGTAATAGGACCTTATATAGGCATTTAAATTACAATATGGGTCCTCTTTCTTCTCTCTTTGCCCTCTATTTTGCTTAAAAATGAGGCTAGCCATTATTTCTAGGTGTACTCTATTTTTTACTCCAATCACTTAATTGATTTTATCACCTAGACCCTATATCATTATCAGTGGCCTTTTTGACCTTTTCAAGCCTTGAAATGACTTTTGATTTAAATCCCCACATATACACATTCCCCAGAGCCCACAAAATGAATCTAAACCATGATTGGTATTGATGCTATGGAGATGAACAACTAAAAGGATGGAGGGGGTGAATTAGTTATTCCCAAAAGTCCAAATATCAAAACCCTTAACCTTCTAAACCCCTTTGTACTTTAACTTATCAAGCATACAACCCTAATGTTCATATCTAATTATGTATTTGAACAATAAGCATGAAAGTAATAAATCTGAAACACATACACAATGCTTGACACCAGATTTTTATTATGGAAACCGTGTTAGGGGAAAAAACACAGTGAGGTTGATTACCCACAATAAGTAAATACCTTGTTAGAAGTAAAACTTATTACAATTATGGGGATTGCATATGCAATTAAGCTCTCTTCCTAGAGGTCATTTCTCAAATGAAAAGCTTCGGGATACAACCCTAAGGAAGATTCACTACCTTACATATTTGATTACTAAAATGATCGATCAGACTCCAATCTAATAGGATTTTGTGAACTACTAAGAATGACAACCCCAATGTCTGATTATAGTTCCTTATAAGAAAGCACACTTTGCAGATCTATGTTCAACTTCTTGTTAAAAACACTTCTAATTTTACTTAATCAATCTCTCCCTCTACTAGTCACCTCTGACATCTGCATCCCAGATCCACAACTTGAATTTTCCCTAATCATTCATTTTGTACCAATAACTAGGTTGGAAAAACCTAATTCATCATCTCTTCCAATCTATGGGTCAAATCTCTTTCTTTTAATTCATCTATGACTGCTTAATCTTGGCCACAAGATATAAACACCTCCTCAAGATCATAAATCTTCTAGATAACATGTTTTGTACTTGCACAACATTATTTACAAAATAGGTCAGCCAAGAATAAATGATACACATGAAAATATTATCATTGACTAAGAAATCAACCAATCAGGTCCTTTTGATCCATGTGGATCACCAAATCATTAAGCACATACCTCAAGAACATCCTACGACATCATGAAAAACACTCATCCATTCAAATCCATTATAGCCATTGGATTTTTCAACTACCTTTCATCAAGCCCTGAAGAACATTGTCATCAATCAGTTGAGACAATAAGATTATGCTTTGTGAACCTATAAAGTATAAACCCTTTGAGTTGAATATACATTAGTATGTCCTAGACATACTCCTAAGTGTGTTCCATGAAATGTTTACTCTATTGAACACACCAAACCCTTTTCTAGCTTCTTGTTGACATTGACTATCACCTTTTCTTCCATTCAACTTTTGTAACTTGTTTACCTATCCAGATCTTCATGTAGCACTTCAAAACTTTGGATGAACATGGTAAACACCTTCAATAAAATTATACTACATGCACGAAACTATATCTATCATATCCTCTTTGCACTGAACCTTAGAACACTCTACTCCACTGCCTATCCTGCAACAGTTAAGTTAGCAATAACTAGTCTCTTCTTATGATCATTTCTTCTAATCAATTCCTTTGTTATGTTGACATCAATGCCCGCACATTTATCTACCAAATTTTCCATTATGGAAAAAATATTCCCCGTTGGCATTTATGGAAAGATGTGATGTGAAGAGGTAGTTTTTAGGTAGGAAAATCCTTATGTTTGTAGGAAAATGGCAAGCAGGGAGTGGGGAGCACAGGCGGGAAATAAAATTTCAAATTCTTCTGTGAGAGGGATCTATGTAGGAGATGAAAGTCCTTTTGTTGCAAGGGGAATCCCTATTGAAACAGATGGGGAAGATGCAGACTACATAAAAAAAGATGAACTCACAGGTTTTGGGGACCCAGAGGACAGGTTGTACCAAACAATATGAGGACTCAGGCTACGAAATGGTCTTCAATTTTTGAAGTCAAGGCAATAGGTAAGTCCACTCATCCACCTATTAGAAATATTTCAAATATTTCTAAGGGGAAATATTATATTGCCATTCCCGGTCAAATTATTGATCATAATATTAAAAGGATGGAAAATTTTCTTCTTGGCTAATTCATTAGGGTTAGACCTAATATCAAAGTAGTGAGAGCTTTTGTTAAGAAAAGATGAACACTTAAGGGATAGGTTGATTTTATTTCTATGAAAAAAGGATACCTTTCTTTCTTTTTTATTGTGAAGAAGACAGGAAACAAATCATTAGTAGTGGATCGTAGATTACTGGGAAAAGTACAATGGTGTTATAGAAATGGTACCCAAATATGGATCTTCATGAGGATTTTGTGGTACAAGTCCCTATCTGAGTCAAGATCCTTGGGCTTCCTCTTGAGTATTGAAATGAAGATGTCTTTGGTGGGATAGTGATTTCATTTGGTGAATTTCTATCAATAGATCATGTTACTGCATCAAGAAGAAGATTGACACATGCCAGAATATGTGTTGGAGTTATCCCTGAAGCTGACATGCCTGAGAAAATTGAAATGGAATCTGATCTAGGGAAGTGAACTAAAAATCTTGACTTTGAATCTATCCCATTTTCTTTCTTTTGCTACAAGAGGGTAGGGCATTGGGCCAAAAACTATCTTGCTAACATCACAAAGAGGGTTTAGTTGAAGAAGGTCTGGAAACCAGTAGGAAAAAGTGGAGATTATTCAGATGGAACATCTAGCTCTATCCCAAAGAAGGCAGAAGAAAATATGGATAAGAGTAACAAACTTGAAGATAATAAGAGGGACAGAAAAAAAGAGGAGGATACCATTAGAAAGTATGAACAACAAAAGAATGACATGAAGGATTTGGGTGAGATAGACTCTATTGACTTGAATCAGACTGAGAATGAAAATGAGATTGAGTAGAAGGATGGTTTTTTTCAAGATACTCTAGAAAGTTGAAATAAAGAGGATAATATAATTCATGATAAGCCTAGTCAGATGTTGGAAGAAGGGAATCAATCAATAATCCAAGAGAAGGGAGAATCAAACAACTTGAATGGGGAGATGTAGCCAAATAAAGGGGAGATAGAGTTTGAGAATGCACAAAAAGACATAGTCCTAGGACATGGAATCTTTGATATATTTTAGAACTCCCCATCTATTGTTAAGGAATCCTATGAGGAAATGAAATGCCTAAATGGGGAAACAAGGAAGAAATAGACAAGGTGCTGGGAAATCCTAATTTTGATTTAGATACATTTACTAAAGTAGAGAGGACAAAAGGAAATAAAGATAATTTTTCTAAGTCCACAAGGAATATGAGACTCAATCAGTCTGATGTAGGAGGAAACCAGCTGTCACCTGGGAGACCTCCAAAATTTGGAAAATAAGACTAGGAGGCTGCCAAGAACATAGTTGATGGTACTCACAAAACCGTCACCTAGTATGGACTAGCAAAAAAGAAATTAAGATCATCTCTTGGAATATTTGAAGGTTAAATAAACCTCACAAGTAGGACTTAATTAGAAAATTGGTTAGAGATAATAGACCAAATATATTTTTTATTCAGGAGACTAAAATTTCTAAGGAGAAGGTTGAAAGATTAATTTTTTTAGAAATGGTTTTGTTAGTGGAGGGAACTCTGAAGATGCTTCTAGAGGTATTTCCACTTTCTGGAATGGGGATGTTATTAAAGGAGAAGTTCTTATTCATGAAAATAATATGACGTGCATTAGATTTCAGCATATTAAGGATGGATCTGCTTGGGTACTGTTGTCACTGAGGTTTGCACCCTTGCTGAAAGCTTCTCTAACAGCAACCTAGTGAAACATGGAATCAACCTCCAAGCTGTGGGACTTGAACTACGAGGTTGAATCTCCGGAGAAGGCTGGCTTC
>MU226838.1:849668-868215 GCA_018584345.1 Thuja plicata | reverse complement strand
GCAACAAGCTTTGGATGGTCCTGGAAACCCTAACCCTAAAACACAGGAGAGAGGAAAAGAGAGAGAAGAGACGGTGGAGAATGACCGAGTCAAATAGATATTCATGGATATTTTCGTGTTCCTCCTCAATCTGGCAATTGAAAATCAGATTTGGTAGATGGTGGATAGCAGCATTTACGTTCACTCTGAATAGCCATGCACACCTGTTCACCTATATTTCTCTGCAATAACTGCCTCTCTTATCCGTGAACAGTGCATGGCCAAGTGTTCCCTTTGTCACCACCTAAGACTTCTTCTCCCCTCTCTTGGTACTTCTGGAAACTCAGTCATAACTCTGTTTCTTTCCTGCAACACACTGAATCCTGTCCTGTTCACCGTTATTGAAACAAAACTACCCAAATGTCAGCAGACTACTCTGTGCATGACCCTTGTGACTAGAAACCCCTCTGATCAAATCTGGAACATGAGCACAGAGAAACCATGGCTGTCAAGTGTTCACAGTGCCAAATCTGCCGCCAAAATTTCAAATTCAAATCAGGCGACCACGCGACAATGGCTAATCTCTAAGTCGCAGAACTCAGTCTTTAATCATGGTTATATCTCACGACCTAGTGACACTGTGCTTTTCCTAACCCCTGGCCAACCTGAGTTACTTCTGGCGACATCCCGACTATGTAAAATCAAAGTCGCGAGGAGATTTTCTTAACTCACCATTCCTCTAGCGACCCAGCGCCTAACTGGCACCTTTTACCCGTCATGGCTTGTCACCTGATCGCCAGATGCTCATGCCTCATTACAAGATAACATGACAACCCTTAGTCACTGAGTCGGGTGATCCTAATTCTTTACCTTTAACTTGAAGCACGTGCCCTTTTTCCTTTCTAGCGACAATCTGACTGCCCCAAGGCACTGAGTCGGGAGTACTTTTCACGTAGGGCACTTTAATCACCAGACTTGGCGACCACCGTTAGATCATCTGTGCTTTGCATTGGACGGCTGGCATTTAATTGCTATAAAACTGAGGATACCCTTAAATTATCTAGCGATCACGCGACTGAGGGCAAAGAAATACCTAGTCTCGAAGTCGCTTGATCTATTTCCTTCATCTGGCGATTACCCGACTGAGGACCCACACCCACCTGCCAAATGTCACCTGTCACACAGCCATTGATTACTTTTCTGCACACTGGGACGCTGAGTCACCATTCTATTCTGGCGACAAGGCGACCAAGGGATGGTAGCCAAGTTGGAAGACATAGACAAAATATTCCTTTTGGTGAAGAGACTACGCGACAAAGCAAAAATCAAAGTCGGGAGATGAAAGGGAATATTCGCTGAGGGTCACGCGATCACCCGAAAACCACTAGCCCCATGACAGATGTCATCTTTTCTTTTGTCCATGTAACACTTTTTGAACAACTGAGTCATCGCCCCCTATCTAGCGACATCCTGACTGAGGGAAATCTCTTAGCATGAAATTGTTAGTCGCTGAGTCGTGACTGTTATCCACTAACCACCATTTAATCACGAGACCACGCGACTGAAGAAAGAGCTTAACTGTTTGACTGAGCTGATCCAGCAATCATGCAACATGAAGTAGGTGCAAGGTCGGGATACATTTCTTTGACTTGCCATTTCTTCACGCGATCACCCGACTGAAGGTGGGTCCCGTTCCCTTTAAAGCTTATAACATGGAATCAAGCGACAACCCGACTAAAGAGAGATTGCCAAGTCTTGAGAAGCTGAAGGAATATTCCATTTCTTAACAAGACTACGCGACACAAGGCAAGAGCGAAGTCAGGAGATGATTTAGCATATTCGATTCTGATACAGCGATCAAGCGACCTAACTTAAAGCACATGTCCTAAGTAACTTGAAAAAGGTAACGATGAAATATAAGGACATGGCTTAGGGTTTAGAAATACATTGTTTAACACTTGAGAACTTAGGGTTTTTTCAGGGTTTCTGAGCAAAGTGCACAAGGGTGGAAAAATTGGGCAACAGGTACTCACAAATATCTATGCTCCTAACACTAAAAATGGAAGACACAATTTTTTGAAAAACATTAATCAGGTAAGAAAAAATTTTGCGAATGATTGTTGGCTTATAATGGGAGATTTTAATACTCCTTTGAAGGAAGAGGAAAAAATGGTGATAGCCAGACAAATCTGGACATCAGAATTGACTTGATGAAATTTATCACTAGACAAGATCTGGCTAGCATTGACCTCCAAGGAGTTAAATACACTTGGACCAACAGAAGAGAAGGTGGTGAGTTTATTCAGGTGAGACTTGATAGGGCCCTTATCTCTGATAATTTGTATCAAAATTATTTTTTTTCTTTGACTTCTTTTGTTAGAATGATGTCAAACCACTATCCTCTTTCTTTCATTGCTGACCTAATCTCTAGGAGAAGGAATTTCCCCTTTAGATTTGAAAAAATATGGACTATTCATCCTAAACTGGTTCATAGATTAAGAAAATGGTGGCATATCAAGACTGATGGTATTGCTATGTATAGATTAGCTAAAAACCTCAGACATGTCAAGGATAATATCATGAGTTTGAACAAATAATCTTTTGATGATATTTTTTCCTCTAAGGCTGATATTTTGTTGGAATTAAAGGATATTCAGGACCATATTCAAAAAGATAGCTATAAGAGTGTGCCAAAGGAGAAATAGAGAGAAGGTTTGATCAATTTCATGATATAGTTCACAAAGAAGAAACTTTCTGGAAGCAAAGAGCTATAAATGTTTGGCTAAAATAAGGGGACAAAAATTCTAATTTTTTTAATTATATGACAACCATAAAGCATAAAGAAGCAAACAAAATTTCCAAACTCAAGGTGAATGATAAAGTTGTGGAGAAGGATGAGGATATCTCTAAGGAGGCTAAGGATTTTTTCTTCAGTCTACTAACTCAGGACAAATTGCCAGATTAGAATAGTCAACATGAAATTTTGGAGAGCTTCCCAAAAATTCTCACTAATGATGATAACTTGTTTCTTAATGCTATCCCTTCTAATGAAGAAATAAGGAGGGTTGTATTTTCTTTTGAAGGAAGAAAATCCCCTAGACCAGATGGCTATCCTATGTTCTTCTTCCAGAAGTACTGGTTCAATGTCAAAAAGGATGTCACGAATGTTGACAAAGATTTTTTTGGCTCCAAAATAATCTTAAGAGAAATCAATGGTACCTTCATTTCTCTTATCCCTAAGAAGGCTAGGGCTGATGCTATGGATCTCTTTAGGCCTATTAGTCTATGCAACTCCATGTATAAGATAATCTCTAAGGTTATTACTTCAAAGGTCCTATTTTTTCTCCCTAGGATTATTTCACAATAAAAAACTGGATTTGTGCCAGGAAGACAAATCTTGGACTCGATAATAGTTGTCCATGAAAACATTGATTCACTAGTTATCAATAGGAAAGAAGGGTTCATTCTAAAAATTGATCTCTCTAAGGCCTATGATAGAGTTGACTGGGACTTTTTATAGAAGAATCTGATGGCTTTTGGCTTCAATAAAAATTATATTAAGATATTGATGCATCTTGTTTCTTCAGCTACCTTTTCTCTGCTAGTTAATGGCTCCCCTACTCCCTTCTTTAAATCTTATGGGGGTCTTAAAAAGGGATACCCCTATCTCCTATGTGGTTTTTCATTCTTGGGGAATGTTTGGGGAAATATATTGCCAACTTGGTCCAAAAAGGAGATCTAAAAGGACTCAGACCTTCATCTACTAACCAAGTTTGTTCCTACCAACAGTTTGTGGATAAGTCTATCTTTATGGGAAAAGCTTCAATCACTGAAGCCAGGCATCTTAAAAAAGATCTTAATAAATATGAGACTGCCACTGGACAAATCATTAATTGGAATAAAATCTCCCTTTTTTCATCAATACTCTTGAATACAGACAAAAAAATATTAATGGAATTTTGGGTTGTCAGATTGGTCATCTTCCTGCCACCTACTTGGGTCTTCCCCTTGGTCTAAACCCTCCCGAAGCATTCTAAAGTTATATTGTTGAAAATTTTCACAAGAATATTGTTGGGTGGAAAGGTTCTCTTCTCAGCTAGGCTGGTAAAGTTCAATTACAAAAATCTTCCCTTCAAAGAATACATCTTTATGCTTTAAGCCTATTCAGAATTCCTAATAAATATGTTGAAGCTATTGAGAAAATCCAAAGAAAAATTCTTTGGTTAGGAGTTGAAAATAAAAAGATATTTTCTCTGGTTTCTTGGGAAAAAGTGTGTATGCCCAAATCCAAGGGGGGTCTTGGTCTCATAATAATAAAGAATATTAATGAATCTCTTCTTGCTAAGATTGTTTTTAGGGTTTATAGATTGGAGGGGAAATGGAGCATTATATGGATCAATAAATATAAAAGGGACCTACCATCTCTCCAAAATTTCCTAGCTAATGAAGATATTCCAGTTGGGTTATGCATTTGGAAGAATGTGACTAAAAATAAAGACCTTATCAGAAGGGGGTAATATGGAAAGTGGGAAAAGGTGATAAGGTGGACTTTTGGGAGGATGTTTAGATTGGTGACTCTTTGTTTTTCTAACAATCCCCTTTGGGGAAACTATGTTTCCCATTGTAAATTCAGTATAGGAGCCAAATTTACTAACTATTGGGATGTTGGTCATTGGAAGGACCTCACCACTATTGATCTTTCTCCTAATAGACCCTCAATTCCTTCATTTTGAGCAATGAGGAAGATCACCTAATTTGGAAATTTAACATTGATGGTAACTTTATTGTGGCTCCTTCCTACAATCATAATTTTGACAATCAAGATGCTCCCTTATGGGCCAAATCTTGGATGAAAGGACTGACCCCCAAAATCAATATTTTCTTTTGGACGATGCTTCAAAATAAGATCCTTTCTCTTGATAACCTCAAGATAAGGGGTATGAATTTTCGTAACATGTGTTTTCTTTGCAAGGAGGAGGAAGAGTCAGTTAGCCACTTGTTTATCCATTGTCCCTTTGTTGAAGAAATCTTGTCCCTTTTTTTGAAGACTTTCAATCTGGATTGGGTTTTCCCTTTGAATTTCAAAGAGTCTTCAGTTCATGGGATATTATCACTGTGAATAAGGCGATAAAAATGATATGGAAGATTGCATTTCCTCACATAATATGATCTATTTGGAAAGAGAAGAATGATAGAATCTTCAAATATAAGTCCATCCTTCCCAAAATCATTTTTGAGAGAACAAAAAGATTTATTAGTATAGTTCATGGAATACAATCCCAATACTAGGTTGGTGGGGGATATTGATATTTTAAAGAAATGGAGAATTGAAGCTAAAAATGATGATCAAAGAAATCCTAGGGAAGAGGTTGTCTAGGAATGTCCCACTATAGGGTGGATGAAGATGAACTTCGATGGGGCCTCTAAAGGAAACCTTGGCAATACTGGGTGTGGTGTTATGCTTCGTGATGAAAATGGTATATGCAAAGTTAATAGGGCTATTCCAATAGGCATCCAAAACAATGATGTTGTAGAAACCATGGTGGCTTACCAAGGTCTTTTGCTTTCTAAAGAGTTCAATGGAAAAAATTTATTGTTAGAGGGGGACTCCTTGAACATTGTTAATTGTCTTAATAATGTTTCACCTCCTTCATGGTCGATCAAGAGAATTATGCAATGTGATAAGGAGATAATAAGAACTATAAAAAAGTACATAATTACCCATGTCTACCATGAAGCAAATGGAGTTTCTGATTGGGCAACCAACTAGGCTTGAAGAAATGATAACACAAACACGTGGCAGACTAAAGAGAGTATACCATATGATATAAAATATTTCATTGAGAAGGAGTGCATCCATGATACTCAAAGAATGGAAAGGAAATTAATTAATGATGGAAAGATGTCAAGTTATGTAAGGAATACTTATGACTCTGTGATTTCCAATATTGTCCTTCACTCCCATAATGCTATTTCTCATAGATTATGGGTGTTTTTTAAGGAGGTTGCAAACACAAAGAAGATTGAGGGTTTTCTAACTAAGTGTATTGTGAAGAGAAACAATCAGTTTGATAGAAGGAACATAGGTGGAAACAAGAAGAGATATGAGTCGTCAAGTTGCAAAGAATGGAAATAGAATGAGGAAGTATAGAGAATTCTATAGAAAGGTGATCTCATAGTTTACATGGAAAGGATTCATGGTCATAATCTTGCCATAACAAATTATTTCATCAAGAACTGGAAGAATCAGAAGATTCTCTTTGAAAACCAGTGGATTGAGGTCACTAAATATTTTATTGTTGAGGCCATAGGAATGTCAAAAGATGGTATGAAATTATACCATGACAGAAGAATTTCTGATAAAGGTCCTAAAAGGTTTCCAGAGAAGGATAGTGAAGCGACCAGACTTGTCAAAAGAGTTGGTGGGTACCATAATCCCAAAAATATTAGCCATCCTTGGTGTTTCATTTTGTATGTAGCTATTAGCTATATCACTTTGGATGGTAGGTTCTCTCATGCTTATGGGAATCATTTTTTCATTTTAAATCATTTTAGATATGACAAAAATCTATGAGGGATTTGCAGAAAGACCCTAATGGGGACCATGCTTCCCATCAGGGTCTTATGGTCTTGATTTAAAATCCATCGAAATTAAAGAAAGTAGACAAACCCCTCCTTAAGGGTAATACCCCTGGTGATGAAGAAACTACGAATGAGGAGATGGGTGACAAATTTGAGGAGGATATTGAGGATGAGTCGATGGGTACTCCAAGTAACAATGCCAAAGGGAAATGCAAACATAAGGGTATTACTTCAAGGAAAATTAGTAAAAATAAGAAGAAGTTTGATGAGTTTGATTCTAATTTTGAATTAGAGGATGACAACACTAATGAGGAGGAGTCAAACCCTAAGGGGAAAAAGAGAAAAACCCCTCCAAATAAGGAGAAGAATTCAGATATCAAGAAGGTTATAGGAGGTAAAACCAAAAAGAGTATTTTCATATCCTCAGATGAGGGGGGTGAAATTATTGAAATCCCTAGAAAGTGTAAGAAAAATAAGGATAATAAAACTAAAAAAGAGACTCAGAGAAGAGGTGATGAAACTATGGATGAAACCCAGAATGTTCAACAAAATATGGAGGAGGTTAATAAAGTTATCAATGACATTGTGGGAGAAGATACCACCCCTCCTGGTAACTAGAATGACAATGTAGATACTAATATGGCTTGTGATGATGTTGGAAACAAAGAAAAGGGTAGAGTTTAGATTAGTCAAAATCAAAAGGAGAGTATTTTGTCTTTTGACCATTTTATGGAAAATATTGTTTAGGATAATAAAACAATTAAGGTTGGCCTAAAGGAGCAGGAGAAAATTGTCAATATGATCAAGAAGGCTAACTTTGGAGACAAGCCCTTGGCTACTTGTTTAGAAGAATGGATGGAAATTGTGCACAAAGGAGAGTCCTTCGGGGATCTAGGTGGCACTATCCTCCAAATGGAAAAGAAGCTGAATGATTTGGGCAAGGACGCTAAGTAAATCAACTATGAAGCCAGGATTACCAGCTTGGAGAGTAAAGTGGAGAAGCTAGAAAGTACTTTGAAGAAAATCAGTGAGCAGAGCTTCCATATTTTGAAAGTCTCTGCAGACCAAAATAAGATCCTAGTTGCTAAATTGGAGCATAACATGGGAGAGGAAATCAAGGAGATGATGAAGAGCACATTACCTAGTTAAAGAACTCACGCCAGTACCAGAAAGAATTATGTTGATCTAGAGGATTTGCAGGCATCTGCATGAAACATGGAGCTCTTGGTCATCCAGGCTAAGGAAGTGATGAAAACTTGCTAGTTGTTGTCTTGCTTTCTTCTTGCGGTCTTTTTTTGTTACTGTCTATTTTGTCTACTCACTTTTTCTATTGTTTTCTTTTGGGGCCTTGGGCCTATGTATCCTCGGGTGTTGTAACACATTTTGGTTTGAAATTTAATGATTATCCTTTGATCTCTTTGTAAAAGGTTTTGGGTCCTTTCAAAACCTATTTTTACTTAATCAGAACATATGATGTGAAAAATAAGTAATACAAACATAAACCAATAGTCTCACTCCAAGAAAGATAATCAATAGTAATATCAACAATATCCTTCATTATCTTTCAGAGTATCTCTAATAGAACTTCTTCTTCTTCCCCTGAGAACATACTTGACTTGGGTCCAATCAGATTACATAGTCTTCTCTTCATTTGCCTCTCCCCTTGAGTACACACCACATCTCTTATTGTATCTCTTTATTATGTACAAGTGTACATAAACCTTCATCTCTCATCTGATCACCTTCCTTCGTAGCTTCTCCTTTGATGTCTTCTTTACCTTAGTTATCTTTTTCACATCAGTTTCTCTCCAACTTTGACATCAATGGAAATAGCTTGTTAACTGTTCTCATGAAATTATCCTTGTCAAATCAATGCCATCTTTCTTTTCCTTTTCATATTCTATAACTTCACCTTTATTTTCCTTGTCATGCTTACTACTCCCCTCTAAGTAGAATCCTTTGTACATCAATCCAAGTTTATCGATATTTTCGTGTGGCTCATCTGGACTGATGCATTTCTTTTGAATCTTATTCTGAGATACTCAAAATTATCCTTAGGTAATGGCTTTCCAAAAATATCAATAATTTGTTCCTTGGTGGGTAGATACTCCAACATTACTTATTTCTCATTCACCTTCTCTCTCGGGAAATGAAACTTTTTTTTTAGTGTTGCAATAGATTTTTTGAGATGTTGATAACACTTGAATTATCAAAAAATATGGCAATAGGCACATTGAAGATAATTCTTATATCAGGAAACATTTGTTTCAACAATATTACATATGCACAATTTATAGCAACAACAACATATTATGCTTCTGCAGTAGATTGTGAAGTGCAACTTTTCTTTTTAAATGTCCAAGAAACCAATATTCCACCCAAAAATAATGCTCCACCACTTGTACTTTTTATGTCATCAATATCTTTAGCCTAATATGCATCTGTATATTATTTCAAATAAAAAACCTCAACTTTAGTATACCATATCCAAAAGTTCATTGTTGCTTTCAAGTATCTAATTATTCTCTTTATTGTAGCTTCATGAATCTTCTTTGGTACAACTTGAATTTTTCTACAAGACATAGTGCATTCATGGTGTCTGGTCTAGTAAGAGTCAATTATAATAGACCACCAACCATTGGTCTATACCTAGACTAATTTACTTTTGGTGACACATCATCCTTTTTTATCTTGCGCCCTATTACCATAGGTATACCTACTAGTTTGGAGTCATCAAATACAAACTTCTTTAACACATCCTTCAAATACTTTGTTTGAGATATAAATATCCCTTCATCTAACTCTAAGATCTGAAAGGCTATAAATAATTTAATTTCTCCTATCGTGGACATCTCAAACTCATTTTGTATCTTAGTAGAAAATTATTGAATTAGCTTCTCATTACCCCTAAAGATAATCATGTCATCTACAAATACTTCAACAATTAACATTTTTTATTTTTTTATTTTGAAATACAGATTGTTGTCAGCATTACCTTTGTTAAAGATAGGTTTTAGTAAATACCTTTTAAATATGGAATACCAAGATCTAGGAGCTTTCTTCAATCCATAAATTTCTTTCTTCAACTTGCACACCATGTATGGCTCATCGGTCATCTTGAATCCATAAATTTTCTCTATATATACTTTTGCCTCCAAGTCTCCATTTAGAAAAAGAATATTTTACATCCATTTGATAGACTTTAAAGTTCTTATGAGAAACATAAGAAATAAATAGTCTTACCCCTTATAATATTGTGACTGGTGAAAAAGTTTCCTCATAGTCAATACCATTCATTTGTGGATACCCTTACATACTAATCTTTCCTTATTCCTAACAACTTCTCCATCTCTATTAAGTTTATCCCTCAGTGCCCATTTTGTACCAATAACATTCTTGTCCATGGGTCTCGAAACAAGGATCCAAGTGTTTTTCTTCTGAATTTTTGTCAATTCTTCTTCCATAGCTTTGTACCAATTTGCATCTTTCCAGGATTCCTTTACATCCATAGTTTTTACTTGTGATATTAAGTAGACTTGTTCATTTGCAATCCTTCTCCTAGTCTAGACTCCTTTGTTTCTATCCCCAATTATTTGATCTTCTAAATGATTTAATCTCACATATCTTGGAATATTTTGTCTTACCTCAAGCTTTTGTGCTTTATCCGCTCCACTTGTATAGGCACCATTAACTTCATTTACTTTACCACCTTGAATTTGTTTCTAATCATTATATTGTTCTGTCTGATTTGTAATGATATTATGATCATCACACTCATATCCACCTCATTTGGATAAACTCTCAAGTTTTTCATCCATTTTTACATTTTCTCTTTCTACTATTTTCTTCAATCTTTTGTTGTACCATTTATATGCTTTTCTCTTAGTGGAATACCTAAGAAATATGCCTTCATCACTTCTGCTATCAAAATTCCCAATGTCCTCCTCTCTCTTAATGTAGCACTTACTACACAATATTTTAAAACACCTGACAGTAGGAATATTTCCACACCAAAGTTCATAGGGAGTCTTGCATGTCTCTCCTTTGAGTTCAACTCGATTGAGAGTATATACTACAATGCCAACTTCTTCTCTCCAAAATATCTACGGGACTTTCCCTTCAATAATCATGGTTCTTGTAGTATCAAGAATGGATCTATTCTTCCTTTCAACAACTCCATTCTGTTGTGGTGTTTGCGGAGTTAAAAATTATCTCTTTATTACACAACTTTCACATAATTCATTAATCTCATCAGATGTGAATTATCCACCTATGTTTGATCTTAAACACTTCACTTTCAGTCCTATTTCATTCTCAACCAATATTTTAAATATCTTAAACTTTTCAAGTACTTCATATTTTTCTTTTAAAAAGGTTACCCATACCATTCTAGAGTAATCATCTATGAGTAACATAAAGTATCTATCTCCATGCATACTTCTTGTTTTGGTAGGACTGCACAAATTAGTATGTACAATATCTAATAATCCATTGGAATCTACAATTTTAGATATGAAAGTAGTTTTAGTTTTCTTACCCAATTGACATTCTTTGTAGGTAGAATTTGTAGGCTTCTTCACTGTTGACAAATATATAACATGTTTATAATTTAATGCCACAATGTTATCAAAATTCACATTCCATAATTGTTGGAAAGATTGTTGGAAAGCTACAATGGAAACAATTTTTGTTTTGTCATTGATGTCAAACCTTAATTAGAAAGACTATTGCTATATGTTTGAGTACCATATCTATTGATTGATGAAGGAGATTTAACAAGAAGACAAAGTGAAATGGTTGAGTTATGGGAAATCACAAGGGTACCTAATCAGTTGGCACATTGGAAAAGTAATGTGTTATTTATTTATTTATGACAGTTTACTATAAACAGTGTATTCTAAGTGAAGTCAGTAATGACCGAGTGCCAATAAATTGTGGAGGAAAACAGTGGTGACCGAGCGTCAGTAAATTATGGAAGAACACAGTGTTGACTGAGCAACAGTATTTTGGTAATTATTGAGATTTGAGATCCCTGGCTGACTTAGTTGATTTTATTGGGATATGTTAAGTTAAGTAAGGATAAGCACGTTTGATCCACACTATGTAAAAGCATGGGTAACCGTAATTTATGCATGGATAAAATATTTAATTAGTGATTTCTTTGGAGAAATAAGTTAAATTTAAAGATGAAAAGATCCGTTGGATCTGACCTAACCTAAGATCTACGATATTGATTAAGCGGTAAAATATTTATCTGACCTAGATGAAGAGGTATAAGATAACCTCAAGAGGTTATTCATGTAATATGTATGCATGCAAGAGGATTTCATAGTTAATTGACTAGTTGGCATGATCTAAGTAGAGAAGGCTGAGCAGAGAAGCAGAGAGTTGCATAAGTGATTGCTTGATGAGTTTCCAAGCAGATCTGAAGATTGAAATGAAGATGGAGGCCACTCAGTGAATTAGCATTAGAGTTGAATTGGATCTTGATTTGCAAAGTAAGTTGTATGTATCAAATTACACCTGTTGATTACTTTCTAACCATTGTATCAGTCAAAATCCTTTAACCGGGTTGACCTAATAGTCATTGTATAAATCCTTTTAGCAAGGTGAAATTTAGGTGGAATGTTCTAAGCCCTCTAACAAGGCCACTCCTGACAGGGTGATTAAATCCTTTAACCAGGTCACATTTAGCAATGTGTTTTGTAACCTTTAATAGGGTTGGCTCCTAACAGAGCTCACTTCAGAAGAGTGAAAAGTTGATAGCATGTTATTGGTGGTTTTTCCCATATTGGGTTTCCACGTTAAATACTGGTGTTAACTTGTGTGATTATGTATGTTGTGTTTTACTATTAAGTTTCTGCAAAGCTAATTACATCTGAACAGTAAAATGCATATTTATGTTGTTATTTAATGTTATTGTTGTTGAGAAGATTTGAGTTGTTCAAATTGGTATAAAGTATAAATGGGCACATCTAGACCTGAGGATAACTTATTCACCCCCCCTCTCAGTTATTCTGAATTCATTCTAACAATTGGTATCAGAGCTTTGGTCTCTTGAAAATAGTTTGAAGGTACTTGGAGTAAAAGATCAAGATGTATAAAAAGGAGGTACCAAAGTTGAACAAAGAGAATTTCCCTGCATGGCAGAGTTTGATGAAATTACATCTGGCTAGTATTGGCGATGCTGCTAAACACTATGTTTAACATGATTATGTAGCCCCCACTGCACCTGCCATAGCTGCATAGTTAAGATAAAAGAAGGAGCACAATCAAGCAATGCTGAAGATAGCATCATCTCTAAACTATCATGAGTTTGAAGACATAAAGAATTGTACAACTACAAAGAAAATGTGGGATGTCTTTGCAACCATCTATGGAGGCAATACAAATGTACTGAGAGTCAAATCTGAAATTTTAAGAGGTAAGTTCGATGAAATGAAAATGCAAGGAGAAAATATAGCTCAATATTATTGTAGGATAAAGGAATTTGTAAATGCTATTAGATGAGCTAAGGGGACCATTGATGATAACACCATTATGAGAAAGGTACTAAGAAAACTTCTTCTTGTTTATGTTATTAGATTCTCTGTAATTAAAGAGTTAAGATGTACTCCTAATAATATTTTGACTTTGGAAGGTCTGGTAGGCAGACTTACTACATTTGAGATGTTGAATTTTGATAACTATACTCCACAAGCTATTGAGTCTGCATTCAGATCCTAGTTGGTCCTTAAAAGATCAAATAATGGAAAGAAATGTGTGAATAGTGAAAGTGACATTACTAATTATGATCTGGAAGAACTTGAAGCACTTATGGAAAGAAAACTATCTAGAGGAAAAGGCAAATTCAAAGGTAAAATTCCTATCATTTGTTTTTCATGTAACAAAGTTGGTCATATTCCTACCAGATGTCCTGATAAGAATGACAAAGATGAAAGAAAAGATAGAAAGTACAAAGACAAGAAGAATAAATGAGACTTTAGAAATTATAAGGATTACAAAGACAAAGGTAATAAATCTTTCTATATAGCTGAAGAAGCTTCTAACAATGATTCTGAAAAATCTAATGAAAATGATATAGAAGTTGTGTATGTTGCTATGAAAGATGATTCTGATGATGATGAGAAAACTACATTAATTTCTTATATGAGCAAAGGTGACCATTGTATTATTGACAGTGGTTGTTCACATCACATGACTAGTGATAAATATAAATTTGAGACCCTAGATCAGTGTAATGGTGGTTATATTAAATTTGGTAATGATTCACCATGTCTTGTTAAAGGGAAAGGATCAATTAACTTGATTGAAAAGATCATATGTGACAATGTATATTAGGTTGATGACCTTAATTATAATTTATTGAGTGTTACATAGCTGAATACTTATGGTTACAGAGTTGAATTCCATCACAAGAAGGCAAAGATCTCTGATGCCACTGGACAACTAGTTGGAAGTGGTGAGAAAACAAAAGGTAACTTGTTCTATCTGAATTTAGTTGATGAGACATGCTTGTTTGCACAATATAATGATGTTTGGTTATGGCATAAAAGGTTGTGTCATGTAAACTTTGATAGCTTGGTAAGCATAAGGAAAATGAAAAAGGTTAGAGGGTTGCCTAAGTTAAAGAAACTTGAAAATGCAATGTGCAAGCAATGTCAATTGGGAAAGATGACTAAATCTAGTTTCAAGAGCAAGACTCATACTTCTGTGGAATTACAGGAATTAGATCATACTGACATTTGTGGTCCAATTAGTGAGAAAAGTTACTGTGGAGATAGATATTT
The DNA here is from genome assembly GCA_018584345.1 of Thuja plicata. Classification (NCBI taxonomy): domain Eukaryota; kingdom Viridiplantae; phylum Streptophyta; class Pinopsida; order Cupressales; family Cupressaceae; genus Thuja; species Thuja plicata. The sequence goes on along the minus strand of MU226838.1, from coordinate 853,864 downwards.
CATTCTATTTTTTGATGATTACTTAAGAATGATGACTGTTATGTTTCTTAAAGAAAAATTGGATGCATTCCAATTATTTAAGTGGTACTTGGCAAAATTTGAAAAGGAGACAGGTAAAAGTTTGAAATGTTTGAGATCTGATAGAGGAGGTGAGTTTATTTCTAATGAGTTTAATAGGTTCTGCAATGATCGATGAATAAAAAGATAGATGTTTGTGCCTAGAACACCACCATAGAATGGTATTGCTAAGAGAAGAAACATATCTATTATGGACTGTGCCAGAACATTAATGATGGAGAAAAATGTTGCACAAAAATATTGCAGAGAAGATGTAAGTACAATAGTCTATGTTGGAATTACTGGAATGATGTACTGAGAGGGGAGGGGTGAATTAGTACCTCTAAAACTTTTTATGTGATTGGCCCATTAACCTTTGTGTCATCAGATTTGTATATTCACCTATCTATCTGTTCATCTTTCTTTATGTATGTGAAATTATAACATAAGTTCTTTAAATGTGTAAACATTCAAGAAACATACATGAAATTAAATAACACATAACACCAGATATGATATCACAGAAAAATCCTATTAGGAAGTAAAAATTGCGGTGGGGATGTCACCCACAAAACTTCACTATCTCCAAATAAGAAGGGAGTTGGTTAAGGCTTACAATTTGATCACTTCTGATGATCTACCCTTTTAGGAGTATTAGAGTGGAGACCTATTAGGATCTACTTCATTTGAAGCTTTAGCAACACTGTTAGGTGTGCACTTTGTTAAGAGATTTTTCAAGAACTATTAAGTCCACCTTCTACTAAAGGATTTCTGATGTGATGCACTTGTTAGAATGCAACTACATTATAAATTTTGATCTGATAGTATATGAAATATCTAATTGCTGATAACAGATCCTAAAAAGCTTACAATGTATATGTAATCACCTTGAGTGATTGAATGATACCTTGTCTTTTCTTGTCGGTAGCCTTGTCTGTGTTCTTGAGAACTGATATGATCTATTTCTAAACTTTGCATGAATTCACTTCTGCTTCTTAGATTCTCTTTGTGGCTACAATCATTTGTGACCTCTCTCTATTACAAATGATTGAATATCTATATATACTAGTTTCTAGGTCCATTCTTGATTGACGCTTTTCAAGTTAACTCTAGATTCAAGGTTTACAACTTGACCTTGATCTTTAGTTAGTTATGTTTTAGATCTGTTAGGATGGTTTAAAACAATTACAATATACTTTCTTGACCCTCAAGTAATGATTTAAAACAAATTAAAACTCTATAAATAGAATTACAATATTTTATCTGACGTGGAAAGTCAGATCCACTTTTTGCAGGTTCTGTAACTGACTTTTGGTTCTGATGCTCAAGCTACTCTATCAGTCTATCAGGTTTCTTTCATTCTTTGCTTTGTTGGGCTTCTGCTCCGTCAGTGTCCCTATATTGAACTGATCATCAGGTTCCTTTCCTTTTCTTCTCTTTCGATGATGTTCACAAAATTGTACCATCATTTTAGTGATTTTGGATCCGTCAGTGATGTACCAAAAACTATTTCATTGGTGATGTCCTTTATGTTTTGTCATATGTTTCAACACTCGACAGAGTTCGTCAGGCAATTCTATACTTAGCATTTTTATGACAAGCATTGTCATCTCGTCGGGTATGCAGTGTGATGTCTGTCGGGTATGCCTATAATGATGACCTTTATCATATTTTTCACTTAAGTATACTAATGGCAAAACTTAATGTCATCAATCTCCCCCTTTGACATTAGTATCAAAAACTTATATGTGCAACATACTTAATGTATTAGTATACCGGTAAGTGTAAGTTTATGTACATATAATTGCCTTCCCTTTTTTTGTTTCCTTTTTCTGATATATGATATATTATACATATCTATTCCTGCTGTACATACAACATACATATCCTTTTCCTCCTTTTTTGATAATAAGGGAAAAGGTACTTACAACTTGTCAAAAATGTGGGAGTGTGAGGCTTTGATTTCCTCCATCATCTTCTCCCATTTCTCCTTCAAATTTTCAAGAGCTTTGTGCTCAATTGATATCCTCACATGCATATCATAGATGTTGTCTACCACAGACATCTGCAGGGTCGAGATCAGATTCCTTGCATCTGTAATGTGTTGTTGCAGAGTAGTGAGGTTTGGCAATATGTGAGCCTGCATCTCGGTAACCTCATTCTTGAATTGTGTCTCTGCATCCCATATTTATTGTCTTAATATGTTTACCTCTGTGATCCTGTCATGATGCAACTTTATTGCATTTGCATCAGAGGTTAAACTTTGTGCACTTGTCAGATTTGAATATAATTGGGACAACTTTTCACCATGCTCTTTTGTGAAATTGTCAAGTGTGCACAATTTTTGAACTAAGGTAATAGCTTCTGCAATCATTGGTTCTAATTGACTTGTTAATTCAGAGAGATTTACCTTGTTTTATGCCACTTCTTGGCTTATCTTCTCAACTAGTTTGAGTTGATACCTCTTTTTTGCTCATTCTTCCATTTCCTACTCTGTATCTACACTCTGATTGGTAATGGCATCGGTAAGAACTACAATTTTTTCCATGACTAATATGTCATTTTTAAATTTTACCTTAGGAACAAGTTGATTTAGTATTTCCCTAGATTTTTCAAGTGCTTGGGCTTCCCTATGTGCTTTTCTCATTTTCTCCTGTAGGGATTTTCTTTGACATATCACTCCAAACTTTTGAAGTGTTTCAGTATCTAAAGTTGATACATCCCACTTGGGTATTTTGATCACCTCATCAAGTGTTACAGTCAAGATATCTTTCTTTATTATTTTCTTCTTCTTCTTCTTTTGTTGGGAGATGGATTGGTGAACTACCATTTGTAAATCTTGAGATTGGATTGATTTTGTAGGTGAAGGTCAAGAAGATGAAGCTTCTTTTTGATTCTATTCAGAGTCTACCTGTTGGTTGTGTGAAGATGTCTCTTCACTTGCCTTGGGTGTATCAATAGATTTTTCTTCCTTTTCCTTCATGTTGTCATCTTGCTTAACTTCTTCACTCTTTTCTTTTTCTTCATCCTTTCTCAATGTTTCATCCTTCTTAATATCTTCTCCTTTGTCCTTTTGACTAGACAACTTTTGTTGTGTGTCAGTTGCATCCTTCATCTATGTTTTTCTATCCTTTTGTGTGTCTGATGCATCTTTAGTTTCATCATTACCCGTGTCCTCGGGTATGTTCTCATATTTCTTAGATGATTTCTCCTGACTAGAGTTAATTTCAATATCTTATATCAATATTTTCATGTTGGTCAGATTATTTACCTCTGCAGTGTTATTAATGTGTCATGTCCATCAGTATCACTTTGTGCAACAGTTGCATCTTCATCTTTTTGCACGTCTTTTGCAGGGTCTTTTTCTGTAATGTCATTAATGATATTATCTAACCATGTTTCATCATTGGCATCCTCATTTATGTTACCTTTTATTTTCAATTCTTCTTTGGTAACCTTTGCTTCATCATCCAAGTCAATATGAGTTGGGCTTGGTGGAATTTGGCTTTCTTCACTCTGAGTTTTGTCAAGAGTAGTGTCGGGCCATACCTCATCTGCAACTTCAATATTCTTGTGGCTTGTTGTTTCACTCTCTTCTCTATCTAATTCAACTAATGAGTCACTCTGTGCATCTCTAATGATGATGTGTTCTTTCTCTGGGCTAGCTTCCTTAGTTGGCTTTTTGAGTATTTTACACCACTTCTTGTGCTTTCCTGATCTAGCTCAATTAGCTTCCCTTGAAGAAATTTGTATGCTCTCATTTTGGGTGAGAACTCCTTTGCATATTTATTCATCATTTCATCTATTTCTTCCTTCTTTCATTTAGAAGGCATAAGAGTAGAAAGTACTCTTTCTCTTATCTATTTTTCTTGATGAAGTGCAAATGTCCATCTTGCAGACAATCTATCTAATAGCTCCTTGGGTACTTCATATTCCTTGAATTGAAGTGGAACATAATTATGTTTGCACTTTTTAGCTATTATAGAATCTTCAATTTTATTTTGATCCTCTAGATCAAATTTCAACCATTTCCTAATGTTAGGATCTGAAATAGATTGTGATTCTGAAATGTTTTTACATATTTCATCAATGGTTTTAGGAATCAAGGGTTCTTTCCCTTTTTGTACTTCTATGTCAGC
>MU226838.1:832497-848876 GCA_018584345.1 Thuja plicata | reverse complement strand
TGATGACCTTATGGTGTTCATGTTCTCCTCAAGTTGATTTAACAATATTTCTGCAAGATCCATCTTCTTTCCTAGTTTGATGATCTTGTAGGTTGTGCTCATAGCAGTGCTTGCTATGTTGTTCATTGTACTGGCCTGAAATATTTTATATCCTATAACACATGCACCAAACTTGAGTTCCTCATCAGTGATGGTGTTAACCTTGAGACCTCTTTTGTTTATTTTGCACCTGTTAAGTTTTCTACTTCCTTCATGGATGGGTGCTTTTGAGCTTTTGGCTTGTCGGTTGTGGGATATCCAATAACTACATGAATAAAATATTTTTTTATTCATTTAGGCTCATCAAGCCACAATGTCTGGTTATGCATTCTACTAAGAACAATATGTATCCATTCGGTCTTAAAAACCCTAGGAAAGTGTAATGCATTTGTCAGACCTTTCACTTCCAAATGCATGTGCTCTTCTTTCAGGTTTCCAATGTCATGACATAGTGCCTTATAGGACTTATGTAGGTATAGATCTCCTAATTCCAAGATCTTTCAATGTATATAAGACCTTACGTCCTCTACCAGCAAAACCCTAGGTGGGATTCTAGAGAATGCTCCAAAATCATCAAGTTTTGATACAATTTATGGGTGTAAATTGTATTTAGGGTCAACACAAGTACTATTGCTAATAAGATTAATTGTTTTCTTCTTATCATCTTTTAATTTTTATTTTCTTGAAGTAGATGCCATCATATTTTGAAATTTAGGGCTTTCCGTAACTTAAACAGTGCGGTCGGTGATTGTAGGTACTTATTGAATCTCTGTGATCACTTGTGAATCTATTGAGTCATGTTTGAATCTTTCTGAGATCACACTTCAATCTTCTCTTCAATCACTTTGCTTAGCTCTACTTCGTTGCTCAAAAATCACAGGTGCAAAATGAGTTCTTCCGTCGCACTTTTATAACATTTTGTTCCCTAAGTTGTCATTAATGCCCAACAACTTGTCGGTGTACAAAGACTCAATTTGTCAGTTGAGGCATAAATAACAACATTGGTGTAGGCACAAAGTTTCAGGGTAGCTAGTAGCTTTGGTGATTTCACCGATGATTGTCGGTAAGATAGCGATGACAACCTATGTCGGCTCAAAGATCACTGATGTCTGTCGGTTACACTTAGTGACTTGGCTTTTGTGTAATGCCCTATATGTTTTGGTATGTAGTGTCAACTTTACTATGTGTGTTCACCGATGCTTATTGGTACCCATTTACTGATGGAATTATTTTTCAATAATATTACAAGTAACAATATAGTGCATCTTCAATAATGCTAATTTTTTCAATATGATCAATGTGTAATGGAACCAATGAATAATATAACTTGTCATAATGTAGTTCCATAGTTACTTGAGCAACTTAGTTGGGAATAGTGATGCCACCATATCCATTGGATGGGGTGTCATCATTTTCATTGCTTGTTTCAGCACCTTCAGTGTTTGTATCTTTTCTCCACATCTTGTTTCTCATCTTCTTGATGTCATCAATGGTGTTTCCATTGGGATGAGTTTTTTTTTCTGTCAGTCGGTCTTTGCAATCTATTATCACATGTCCAACCTTATAACAATGTAAACATGCCATACCTAGATTCATCCATCCTCTTGATCTTCTAGTCCACTTTCTCATGCAGTTGGCAGCAATATGACCATACCTTCCACATGTTGTGCATTTTACCCATGTGTTATAGTCCCAAACATATGAGTTACCGATTCTTGTCAGTTTATAGCCATTATTAGGTTCTTTTGGTGTCCATTCTTTCTTGTTATTTTTCCAGCACTCCTGATGTGTATGTCCATTCATTTTGCAGGTAGGACAATACTTTTCCATGTAGGTTTCCTTCTTTGGATTTTTCACCTTGGATCTGCATTCATGTGCCTTGTGTCCTTTCTTGTGACATTTATAACAATTACCAATGAAAGTAGATTGTGATTGAGGAATACCTTTCATTTTGTTTCTGCAAATGTTTGAGGTGTGGCCCGGTTTTCCATAGTGATTGCATGACGGATTCTTGGCTCTTGGAGTTTCATAAGCATTTTTTTGATCTGATTGATTAGATGATTCTCCATTGTTGGCATACCCTAGACCTGTTTATTTGTTGACTCTTCTTTGTCCGTCAAGAAAATCATCCATTATTTTATTTCTATCTTCATCTTTCTTGATTAATTCATTGTGTTGATTCTGAATTCTGACTTCATGCTTTAGCTTTTCATTTTCTTCTCTTAGCTCACCAATGATCTGTATTCTTTCAATGAGTTTAGCATTTAATATATTTGCCTCTTGAATCATAAGAATAATCTGATTGGTAATCTCATGGTGATGATCAGTAAGTCTTTGAATCTTTGATTCTTTTTCTTATATCTTCTCTGTGATTTTCCTCCTATCAACAATAGCCAATATTCTCTATGATTTATCTTTTCTCAAATCATTCATGACATCAATCATTTTTACCATCTGGGTCTCTTGACCAATTTGTAGCATCTTGATTTTCTCTGTCAGATGTAGATTGACCTCTTGTAGACTTGTGATCTCTTCTATTGATGTGTCTGATGCTTTGCTTGTTGTTGATTCAATTGAGTTGAAGTAATTTGGGATCTCCTCTTCTTGATAATATTTTTCATTAAGCCTAGTTGCCATAATATTTCTTTTATCAAGAAACTTTCTCATGCTTACTCTCGCCTCTTTGTACTGCTCATAGTAAATCTAAATTTGTAACTGCTCATTCTCAATAGTCTTGTCTGGTCTATACTTTTCCATTGTCCTGATATTTTCTTTAAAGTCTTTAAGCTTTTCAAGATAGAGACTTAGCTCTGATACCAATTTTTGGAATTACTGGAATGATGTACTGAGAGGGGAGGGGTGAATCAGTACCTCTAAAAAAATTTATGTGATTCGCCCATTAACCTTTCTATCATCAGATTTGTATATTCACCTATCTATCTGTTCATCTTTCTTTATGTATGTGAAATTATAACATAAGCTCTTTAAATGTGTAAACATTCAAGAAACATACATGAAATTAAATAACACATAACACCAGATATGATATCGCAGAAAACTCAAGTTAGGAAGTAAAAACTACGGTGAGGATGTCACCCACAAAACTTCACTATCTCCAGATAAGAAGGGAGCCAGTTAAGGCTTACAATTTGATCACTTTTGATTATCTACCCTTTTAGGAGTATTAGAGTGGAGACCTGTTAGGATCTACTTCGTTTGAAGCTTTAGCAACACCATTAGGTGTGCACTCTGTTTAGAGATTTTTCAAGAACTGTTAAGTCCACCTTCTACTAAAGGATTTCTGATGTGATGCACTTGTTAGAATGCAACTACATCATAAATGTTGATCTGATAGTATATGCAATCTCTAATTGCTGATAATAGATCCTATAAAGCTTACAATGTATATGTAATCACCTTGAGTGATTGAATGATACCTTGTCTCTGCTCGTCGGTAGCCTTGTCTGTGTTCTTGAGAACTGATATGATCTATTTCTAAACTTTACATGAATTCACTTCTGCTGCTTAGATTCTCTTCATGGCTACAATCATTTGTCAACTCTCTCTATTACAAATGATTGAACATCTATATATACTATTTTCTAGGTCCATTCTTGATTCATGATTTTCAAGTTAACTCTAGATTCAAGGTTTACAACTTGACCTTGATCTTTAGTTAGTTATGTTTTAGGTCTGTTAGGATGATTTAAAACAATTACAATATAATTGCTTGACCCTCAAGTGATGATTTAAAACAAATTAAAACTCTATAAATAGAATTACAATGTTTTATCTGACGTGGAAAGTTAGATCCACTTTTTGCGGGTTTTGTAACTGACTGTCGGTTCTGATGCTCAGGTTGCTTTGTCAGTCTATCGGGTTTCTTTCATTCTTTTCTCTGTTAGGATTTTTCTCTGTCGGTGTCCCTATATTGAACTAATCGTTGGGTTCCTTGAATTTTCTACTCTTTCAGTGATGTTCACAAAACTATACCATTAGTTTAGTGATTTTGGATCTGCCGGCGATGTACCGAAAATTGTTTCATCGATGATGTCCTTTATGTTTTTTCGTCAGTTTCAACACTTGACAGTGTTCATCAGGAAATTCTATACTTAGCATTTTCATGACAAGAATTTTCATCTTGTTAGGTATGCAGTGTGTTTTCTGTCGGGTATGCCTATACCAATGACCTTTATCATGTTTTTCACTAAAGTATACTAATGGCAAAACTTAATTTCATCGGTCTATACCCTAAACAGAGTACAAGTAAAGAAAGTTACTACTGCTACACCTTATGAGATTTGGTATGGATATGCACCTAATGTAAAATATTTCAAAGTTTTTGAAAGAAAATGTTTCATACTAAAGGATAACAGAAATGGAAAACTTGATGCTAAAGGTGAGGAAGGCACATTTCTTGGTTATTCAACTAAGAGAAAAGAATATAAGTGTTTGAATTCTAACACTAACAAAATTGTGGAAAGTGCAAATGTTAGAATTGATGAGTATGCAGAAAGAAATGAAGCTGAAAGCACACAGGAACCTGAGCATTACAAATCATTCATCTATGTGGATGAGGAAGATTCTAATACATTACCTGAACCTAAGAATGAGGTTTTTGAGCAATAGCTAGCACCTTTCGAGTCACAGAATGAGGATGTCGGGCAATAGGAGGTAATTTATGAGCTATCTAATGGAGATGTTGAGTCACGAAATCAACCTGAATTGAATGTGAATGATCAACCTGAAGCAGAAAGAGAACCTACTCTAGCAAAGTATGTGAGGAGGCACCATAAACCTAATCAAATCATAGGATCAAAGGATTCTACAATCATGAAAAGAAGTAATTTGAGAGACGGTACATGCTTGTTATGTGATTTTGAGCCCAAAATAGTAAAATATGCTTTAGACAATGAAGATTGGATACAATCCATGAACGAAGAAATTGAACAGATTGAGAAGAATAAGACTTGGATTCTTGTACCTAAGCCCAATGATAAGAATGTAATTGGTACTAAGTGGGTATTCAGGAATAAGCTAAATGAACATGGAGAGGTAACAATAAAAAAAGGTAGATTGGTATGCAAAGGTTATGTACAAGAGGAAGGAATTGATTATGGAGAAACATTCACCCCAATTGCAAGATTGGAAGGAGTAAGAACATTACTTGCATATGCAGCCTACAGAGATTTTAAAGTCTATCAAATGGATGTGAAGTCTACATTCCTAAACGGCATATTACAAGAAGAAGTATATATTGAACAAGCACATGGATTTGTAGACCCAAGCAAGAGGAATATGGTTTGCAGATTACACAAAGCACTATATGGATTGAAGCAAGCACCAAGAGCATGGTATGAGAGATTGCACAATTACTTGATAAAGATTGGATTTGCAAGAACCATTGACAACAACAATCTGTATTTGAAGACAGAGCAATGTAAAGGTACTTTATTGGCTGAAATTTTTGTTGATGACATTATATTTAGTGGACAAGATGTGTTTTGCCAAGCATTTGCAAAAGAGATGCAAACTAAATTTGAAATGTCTATGTTTGGTGAGATAAAAAAAATTGTTGGCTTACAATTATATTAGATGAAGAATGGTATCTATATTACTCAATCAAAATATGTCAAGGAGATACTAAAAAATTTTGGAATGGAAGATTCAAAACTAGTGAGTACACCCATGGCTACTGGACAGAAGTTGACAAAGAATGATGATACAAAAGAAGTGAATCAAACCCTTTACATATCAATGATTGGAAAGTTGTAATATGTTGTACACAGTAGACCTGATATTGCACTAACTATTAGTATTGTTGCAAAATTTTATACCAATCCCAAAGAAACTCATATGATGGCAGTGAAAAGAATTGTGAGATATTTGAAGGGAATAGATGAATATGGTCTGTACTACAAAAGAAATGACAAGTTTGAACTCAGAGTTTATACTGACTCTGATTGGGATGGAAATGTGGATGACATGAAAAGCACCACAGGAGGAGCATTTCTTCTAGGAAAAAGATTAGTTTCATGGACAAGCAAGAAATAGAATTGCACCTCACAATCTACAGCTAAAGCCGAGTATGTGGTAGCAGCAATCAATTGTTCTAATATTGTGTGGTTGAAGATACTACTGAAAGGTATGAAAGAAGAGATTATAGAACCAGTTGTCATATATTGTGATAACATGAGTGCCATTAATATTTCTAAGAACCCTGTAATGCACTCTAAAACAAAGCATATAGCTATCAAGTATCATTACTTGAGGGAGCTAGTTCAAAAGAAGGAAGTGAGAATGGAGTATGTGAATACTAAGGAATAGTTAGCAGACATATTTACAAAGGCACTACCCAAGGATGCTCATGAGTATCTGTGAGGTAAATTAGGGGTGATTCCCCTAACTGAGGATAATTAGTTTAGATTGGTACTGTTGCATAAAAAGTTATACTCATAATATTTTACACATTGATGCACAGGCAATCACACTTTAGGATGCTGCCTAAAGTTGTGAAAGACAGACTTGAAAAGAAAAGAGGATCAGTCATAAACAAGATGATAGGATTAGCATGATACAGAGTTTTGAACAGAAGAATCTGCATGATGAATATGTCAACATCTTTGGCATTGTTGTCAAAGAGGGAGAAGTTTACTAAAAATTGAGAAATATACTGAGAAAGATAGAGGGAAAAGTTTACTGAGAAAAAGGAAGAGATTACTAAAAGAGATTTTTGTCAAACAAGGAAAGATTAATGAAAGAGGGAGTCTACAAATGAACAGAAAAAGAAAGATTTCAGTGTGATCATAGACACGGAGGGAGAAAATTTTTTACAAGATAAGAATCAGAATGAAACTAAAGACATTAATGAAGATTTGTTCATATCAAGGAACACAAGCAGACTTTTTGGATTGTATGGTAACTATGGTCAAAAAATTATAGTTTTATTTTATAGTGTTGCCATTAATGCCAAAGAGGGAGATTGTTGGAAAGATACAATGGAAACAATTGTTGTTTTGTCATTGATGTCAAACCTTAATTGGTAAGACTATTGCTATCTATTTGAGTACCATATCTATTGATTGATGAAGGAGATTTAACAAGAAGACCAACTGAAATGGTTGAGTTATGGGAAATCACAAGGGTACTTGATCAGTTGGGCGCACATTGGAAAAGTAATGTGTTGTTTATCTTTTGATGACATTTTACTGTAAATAGTATATGCCAAGAGAAGTCAGTAATGACCGAGTGCCAATAAATTTCCAAGTAAAATAGTGGTGACTGAGCATCAGTAATTACAAAAGAACACAGTGTTGGCTGAGCAATAGTATTTTGGTAATTATTAAGATTTGAGATCCCTGGATGACTTAGTTGATTTTATTGGGATATGTAAAGTTAAGTAAGGATAAGCATGTTTGATCCACACTATGTAAAAGCATGGGTAGCCGTAATTTATGCATGGATCAAAGATTTAATTAGTGATTTCTTTGGAGAAATAAATTAAATGTAAAGATGGAAAGATCCGTTGGATCTGACCCAACCTAAGATCTACGATCTTGATTAAGCGGCAAAATATTTATCTGACCTAGATGAAGAGGTATAAGATAACCTCAAGGGTTTATTCATGTAGTATGTATGCATGCAAGAGGATTCCATATTTAATTTATTGATTGGCATGATCTAAGCAGAGAAGGCTGAGTAGAGAAGTAGAGAGTTGCATAAGTGATTGCTTGACATATTTCCAAGCAGATCTGAAGATTGAAATGAAGATGGAGGTCACTCAGTGAATTAGCATTAGAGTTTAATTGGATCAATATTTTCAAAGTAAGTTGTATGTATCATATCACACCTATTGATTACTTTCTAACCATTGTATTAGTCAAAATCCTTTAACCAGGTTGACCTAATAGTCATTGTATAAATCCTTTTAGCAAGGTGACATTCAGGTGGAATGTTCTAAGTCCTCTAAAAAGGCCACTCCTGACAAGGTGATTAAATCCTTTAACCAGGTCACATTTAGCAATGTGTTTTGTAATCTTTAACAGGGTTAGCTCCTAACAGAGCTCAATTTAGAAGAGTGAAAAGTTGATAGCATGTTATTAGTGGTTTTTTCCATATTGGGTTTCCATGTTAAATACTGGTGTTAACTTGTGTGATTATGTATGTTGTGTTTTATTGTTAAGTTTCTACAAAGTTGATTACATCTTAACAGTAAACTGCATATGTATGTTGTTATTTTATATTATTACTGTCGAGCAGATTTGAGTTGTTCAAATTGGTATAAAGTATAAATGGGCACATCTAGACCTGAGGATAACTTATTCACCCCCCTCTCATTTATTCTGAATTCATTCTAACAAAAACCTTGTATGCCATAACCAGCTCTCATCTATTTGTGCAATCAAAAAAATCTTTTGTCCATAATTCAAATGAAATACATTACCTTTAGTCTTTTTTCCCATGGAAAACTCTATTTCACATTCATTTAAAATCTAACGTCTATCATCTTTGAAATGAAGTATGCATCCCTTGTCCACTAATTTTCCAACACTAAGAACATTATACTTCAGACCTTCCACATACAGTACATCGTCAATTGTATTCTTTCCATCTAGAGAAATAGATCCTCTTCCTCTAATTATACCACCAATGTTATTACCCCATATTACTATACAACCATCATAATTTTCATTGTTAATAAATGTTCTCATGTCACCAGTCATGTGATATGAGCAGCCACTATCAATAATCCATTCATCTTGTTTGACCACTTGAGTAACTAAAACCTTTTCTTCAATCACACTATTAGTAAGACTGTTAGACCTATAATAATTTTAATTAACTTCATCCTCTTTAATGACAATAAGTATATTTTCATCTTCACTTCTAATAATATCAGGCTCATCATCAGTGATACATTTATCATCATTAGCATAATAAAACTTTTTCTCAAATATTGACCTATTATAATTGAACCTATAAACCCTCTCTGAACATCTAGAGGAAAAATGTCCTATTTTATTACATGAGAAGAATTTTAGGGGCATCTTTCCTTTGTACTTACCTGGTCCTTTAGGTATCCTTTTGGAAATTAGTGCTTCCAACTCCTAAAGTTCTTTCTCTTCTTCTTTGATCTCTCTGATATCTTGTTCATATTTTTATACTCTCCTTGAGAGTCTCTCACCCTGATTGGATCTATGCATGTCTTTTCCAGATATATTTGCTTTAAAAGCAGTTTCAACCTTAGGAAAAGAATAACCAAATTCAATATTTAAAATGCTGACAACTTACCAACCAAAATATCTCTTGTGACTGTGGCAACACTCTTGATTTATTAAATTGCAACAACCTTAATTTTTTAAGTAGGAGGTAGTGATCTCAGTACCTTGGAAATAATCTTATTTTCCTCCAATTTTCCACCAACACTTTTGATTCCACAAACTATCTCATTAATATTTTTCATGTAGGAGACAATGTTATCATCTTCTGCCATCTTTAGTGCTTCATACTTTCCTTTCAAGCTTTGCAAATTTTCTTGATTTACATGTGCATCACCTCCATGCAAAATATTAAAGACATAGTGGCCAAGTTGTTGGAGGGCATTTCCAAAGGAGACTTATTCAACTAGATAGATATATACAATAATTTATGATGGGATCCTAGGTCAACCTAATTTTTTTCCAAATGAGTTGAGAGATAAGACCATGAAGTTTAGTGGAAATAATGCAATAAGAGGTTAATAACATCTTAGAGAATTCATTGATATGTTGAATGATTATGAGGTGGAACATGAGGATTTAGTGATGAAAATTTTTGTACAATCTTTGACTGAATATGTGAGGGATTGATGTAGGGGTTTACAAAATGGTAGTGTTAGTTCATGGGAAGAATTTGATATGTTTTAAAGAACAATATGGTGATAAAACTAATGTAATTCTTATGTTGAATGAATTAAATAATATTAAGAAATCACCAATTGAGGCTACCACTGATTTTAACACCAGATTCCAAAAGGCAACATATAAATTGTTTTAGGTATTAAGATTAGAAGAAAATGTATGTCTAACAAAATATTCGAATGCATTTGATGCTAAGATGGCCTATTTACTCAGTGAAAAAGACCCTTATAATATGAGGGATGATTTTAGAATGGTCATCAATATTGAGAGAAATAGAAGAGCTTCTGGTAAGCTTGGGAGAACGGAAGATCCTAAAATTTTCAACAAAGGAAATATGAAAGAACCAAACAAGCCTGCTGGATTAAAATCAAAAGAGGATGATAAATTTGATAAAGTGTAGGGTGATTTGAAAGATTTAAAGACAAGCAATGTAAATAATGATAGAGGCTTTGGACAAGACAAACCTACATTCAAAAATTTTAATATGAACCTAAGATTGCAGAATTACCCATATAACACACAATGGAAGGACGGGAAGCCAATTCAATCGCCACAAAAGAATAAAAAAGTTCAAGAAATGTCTGACCCTTTATAGAAGAACACTATAAATTTAAATGAGGATACTCCTTGGTATATTTCTTTCTAATCACCCCATTCACCTGATTATTGTGTTTTTGTACAATGGGTTTCTATTGAGGGACAAGCACAAGGTGAACAAGAGGCTTGGATAGTTTCAGATAATGATAATGATTTTTTGATGACTAGCACCTATTTTGAAGAAGTACATTTTGTTTATGATGTTGATTTTCAGAACTGTGGTGTTGATGATCATAGGCATAATATTGGGTCTTATCAACAACAAATGTTATCTAATGGTAGGTCAAATGTTGATGGTGATTTTTGCAATGTTGAACAAAGTGAAGAATCGGTGTCTTTAAGAATATTTTCTAATGAATAAATTTCTAGGATAACTATTTCTATGGTCTCTCAAGTCAAGAGTGATTACCTCTTGAGAAATAAAACAATGGGCAAAGAGAAAGGGAAGGTTGCTAGCATGTTCACCAAAGATCCAAAGGACATAGCAAAGAATAAAGAAAAGGACATAATCAAGGTCAAAGAGGTAAAAGTAAAGGATGGGCTAAAAGGGCTAAGGTCTTAAAGTTGCATAAGGATTTTTCTTCACCAAAGGTGGAAGCAAGAGAAAATGACAAGTCTGGTAGGCCTAATGGAGAGGATTTGAAGCATAAACAAAAGGAAGAATGCAATAAATCAAAGAAAGGTGGAGAAAATTTAGGTGTGTCTTTTGAAATACCAGATTACATCCCTATAGACATGTTGCAATTACTTTCTCGGCTTACTATTAATGTTCCTTTATTAGAAATGATGAGAATTTATGAGCATAAAGAAAAGACACTAGTCTGGGTTAAAAGTGTCCAATCTGTTAAGATTGAGAAAAAAATTAATTCTCACAACATAAGGGCAGAGAGAAGTAAAAAAAAAAGAATAATTAGAGGAAATGATTTCACAGATTCCCCAAATATATCTTGAGAGAACAGTGAATGCATGTTTAAGGAGTATTGATCCTTTCTTCTTAAGTGTTATCATTAATGGAAAGGCATTAAAGAATTGTATGATAGGTTCTGGTGACTCAAATACTACGATGCCAGTGAAGATAATGGAATCCCTAGGTTTGAATTTTGATACTACCCAAGGTAGATTTTGTGCTCTGGACTCAAATGAAGTGCCTGTAATAAGTACTATAAGGTTATTTCATTATAAGTTAGTAGCGTTCCCTGATAGGAATCTAACTATGATTGTTTTGGTTGTAGATATTCCTCCTCATTATGGAATGTTGTTATCAAGAAAATGGAGTGTTTATATGGGAGAAAGTTTGCAATCTGATTTATCTTTTGCAACTTTTTGCATTGATGGTCAACATGTCAATATTGAAAGAGAGCCAAGAGTGTCACATATGATAGAAAAAGACCCAGATGAAAACATGACTTGTTTTATTGATATTGATATAAATGCATTCAGAATTGAAGATTTTCTAAGAGAAGAGAAGGATCATCTTTCACCAATAAATTAAGAAATGTAAAATTTATCAGATGAAAAGATCCTCTAGACCATGTATTTTTATGGAGCTCGTTCAAAAGAATGCTCAAGTGTAGGAGTATTATTAATATCAGCCCATGGAAAAACATTTAAATTTTATTTTACTCTGTCTTTTACATGTATAAATAATATAGAAGAGTATGAAGAACTACTATTAGGGTTGAGAATTGCATGGAAACATGGTATAAAGAATCTCAAGATTATTGGAGACTCAGAGTTGGTAACATTCCAAGTAAGATCAAAATATGCATCAAAGAATAAAAGATTGAAACAATATTGAAATGTAGTATGGGATGATATTGAGAATTTTGATGCTTTTGGGATTGATTGGATGGAAAGGAGCCATAATAAAATGGCTGATTTGCTGGCCAATATTGCTTTAAGGCCAGAGGATATTACTTTTGCTGGAATTTCAAAAGTGGAGGTGCAAGCAAGACCATCAGTTCCTGACAACATTGATAATTGGCAAGTTTTCAATGATGATGATGGTATTTTGATATTTTTGAAGTGTATAGATGAATATGATGGTTATGAGATTGATTGCAATGTGTTTGCAGAAATAGTGGATGGAAAGGAAATATTTTTTGGGAAAAGGCTCATCCAATTGAAGACAAATAAGGTTCCCATAGGTATGGTTATTATAGAAAGGGTATTTGATAGTCAGGATAAGTCAAAGACTGCAAATGTTGCTGCATATCTTGAGGTTTTAGAGTAAATAAATCTGAGAAGTGAAGAAATGCCAAAAAAGGTATATATTGGTAAAAAGATGTCTCCTAAAATAAGGGAAACGCTGATCAATTTGCTAAGAAAATACAATCATGTTTTTGCTTGGTCTTATCATGACCTGAAGGCTTATAGAGAAGATTTACTTCAGCATTAGATTCCACTGAGTGAAAGTGCCAAGCCTTTTAGAAAAAATAAAAGGCCAATCAATCCAACTTTGCCACCCAAAATGCAGGAGGAGCTTGTAAAGTTGAGGGACGCTAGTATTATCAAACCCATCAGACATTATTCATGGGTGTCTAATCTAGTACCTGTAAGGAAAAAGAACAGAGAATTAGGTTATGCATTAAATTTAGGAATTTAAATATATCTTCATTAAAGGACAACTATGCACTCCCAAACATGGAAGCTATGTTGCAAAGAGTCACAGGCTATGAGCTTTATGTCCATGATGGATGTATTTTTAGGATATATCAGGTAAAAGTCAAGGAGTCATAAAAATACAAGACAACATTTACTGCACCTTGGGGAACATATGTGCATGTAAGGATGCCATTTGGACTTGCTAATGTAGGGGCAACATTCCAAAGATAAATGAAAGTTGCATTCTTTAATTTTATTAATGTATTTATTGTGATATACTAGGATGATCTAACTACATACTCTAAGAAAGAGGAGGAGCATTGTAAAAAATTGGAAAGGATTTTTCAAAGAGAATTGGAGTATGGAGTATCCCTCAACCTAAAGAAATTTACTTTCAGAGTAACTGAAGGAAAGCTACTAGGTCACATAGTATCAAAGAATGGTGTAAGGATTGAGCCTAAGAGGGTGGAAGCAATTGATAAAGCGCCTCAGCTCAGAAATGTTAAAGGAATACAGTCTTTCTTTGAGCAAGTGAATTTATTGAGGAGGTTTGTGACTAATTTGGCTGAGATCAGTAGACCAATATCCAGAATAATGAAGAAAGGTGAAAAAATAAATTGGGAAGGAGAACCATCAAAGGATTTTAAAGAGATCAAACAAGCTATTAAGGATGCTCCAGTATTGAGAACGTCTGATTATAATAAACCCATGCAAATATTTTCATTTTCATCTTACCACACCATTGCAACAGTTTTGTTGCAAAAGAACTCAGATGGTTTTGTATAACCCATTACATTTTTTAGTAAATCACTGCAAGCTGTAGAGTTAAAATGTGAAATTAGTGAAAAGAAGGCCTATGCACTGGTTAAAGTTGTTAAATATTTCATATGTTATCTAGTAGGAGAAATGATTGTTTCTTATGTACAAAGTGTTGCAGTAAAGGATATTTTCACTCAATGGGAACTCTCAGAAAAAAGGTGTAGATGGATAAACAGAATCCAAGTGTTTAATATTGAGGTTTAGATTACTAAGTTAGTAAGAGGAAAAGGGTTGGCCAAAATAATGGCTCAAATTAATTTGGATGGAAATCAAATAAATCTCTTAAAGGAAGAGCACATACCTTATATATGTAATATGGATATCTATGAATGGGTACATGGACATATTATACTACTTACAAAGGATGCAGTGTCAACAAAATATGAGTGATAACTAGAACTAAACATTGAAATTACAAGCTATCAAATATGCTATATGTTAGTAAATAGATTTTTCCTCTTGAAACATCTTTACAAATGACCTCTAAATGCCCATAAAAATAAGGCAACTGAACTAACAGTTGAGCTATTTGCAATGATACGTGCAAACACTCTCTGAGTTTTTATATCAAGGGTCAACTCTCTTTTGAAATATATTCGCTGAATTGCAATTGATTATATATTTAACTAGAAGAAACAAAGGCACTAACATTCACACATCAACATGAAGTAAATGTGATCATCAATTTACAAATTTAGAGAGAGAGAGAGAGAGAGATAGAGAGAGAGAGAGAGACTATTCAATCCTTCACAAAGGAAATGAGAGGAACTGAACATTTTATTCTGCAAGACGTGAATATGTGAACCACACGATTACATACAACACATACTTGATAATAATGGAAGAAGATATCTAGAAACATGAAAAGGACAACCACACAATCAATCCTAATCAGAAGAAGTGAATATACAAATCATAGGATTTGCAATATAGATTCATCTTTGTTTCTGAATATCACAAAGTGACCACCAAATCATTTGTGTCTTGTAATGCCCACCCTAGCATCTTCCTATGTTAGACTGACGGGATTATTGCTTTGACACTTTGGATTATATGTTTGGACTATGATCACTATGTAGTTAGCATTTTATGAGACAATTGAGAATATCTATGTATTTGGTTACTGTAGTTTATTTGGAAATATTAAATGAGTTAGCATTTAATAATGAGTGGTTAGAAATGAACTATTAAGTGAAATGTTTTACATTGATTTATGTTATGATATTTATATTATGATCTAACCCTGCTGACCCCATTATGATTTGATGTTTACTAGCTTATGTGAGTGTAGGATGAGAAGGGGCAGTCATAGTTACTCCTATGAGAGGTCCACACGATGTCGCACTCTCCCTCCTTGTTTTCCAATGTATGTTTATATATATATATATATATATATATATATATATTGATTGGTGATGCAGGATGTAGGTACCAAGCATCGTCTCCACCTAGCTGCACAAGTTTGAGTGTGCCTTCAAAATCCTTGAACTATTGTTGTGTGGAGATTTAACCAAGCTACTCTCAAGGTTACCCATGGACTTAGTTTGTGTTAGGAGGTTACCCTAGTTGGGGAATATGAGTACAGTCTTATGATGTTATCCTGTGGTTTATGTTACGATGTTGGTAGGATTTCTGGTATAAAGAATATATATATATAATTAGTTTATATCTGTGTTATTATTAAATGTACATTATATATGTATACATATATGTGGGTGCACACACATATACCTCTGCATATATAAATATTATTACTTGTGTGTGTTCTATTTGTTTGTTCAAGGATATTTTGATGTTTAATAAAATATATTGAATAAAAGTAAAAATAATAATAAAAGATAATGAAAGGAAGCTCATATTGGTAAAAATAGCTATCTAGGAGGGAGTTGAACTCAAGACCTCCTAAGAAGTTAGGCTAGTTTTATTCCAAGTGGGCTGTGTATTTTTCTTGAAAGCTTTATGTTTAATATTCTTGTTATAGGTTTCTTGGGAGGCTATTTTAATTAAATTTATTAAGAAACTTTATTATGTGTTTACAGGAATGTTGGTTTGATTTTTTTCCAACCAGCTATGGAAGTTGGACAATTTTCTTCCCGTAAAGCAACTCCTCCAACCATATAGTTGGAGGATAAATCAAATGAGTTTGGAGAAATTTGGGGGATGAGAGATTTTGGAGGAAACAAATCTGGTAATTATTGCAAATTGGTTCCAGAAGTCATTTGGGGAAAAATTTGTCTTTGTGTGTTTTATTGATCATCTTTGTAGGATTTGAGAAACATGCAAATCCACAGAACCCGAATACACCTGCATGCTAATAACCTGATACAAAGTAGAAGCGCAAAAATGAAAAAGCAAAACTCAGAGATGCTCAAAAGAAGAGTCACAATATTATTCTCTAAGTTATGAAAAAACATTACAAAG
>MU226838.1:818782-831264 GCA_018584345.1 Thuja plicata | reverse complement strand
AGGGACCTATGAAGGGGATGCAATAGATGCCCGTAATGTATGATCCTGTCCAAAATCTTGTCCAGATGTCGAAGAAGAGGCAGAAGACTGAAAATCAGACCCCTGTGAGGTGGAAGAGGATGGAGAGGAGATAGTGCTCTTCTGAAGGAGACCTTGCAAATCTGCAATCTATTTCTCATAGCCATCGAATCTCTTTTGAAAACACTAGGACTCACCATGGGGTCCCTTCTGACAATACGAACAAGTGGGGTTCTGAGTCTTCTGGTTCTCCTTCTTAGAAGAAGATGGTGGGCCAGTAGAGTGCTAGGAAGAGGAATCAGATATCGGCTTCGGCTTCGGCTTCTGTGTATCCTGAGATGACCTAGCAAGCAATGCCTGTGACTGTGAACCTGTAAGAGAATCCATCTGACTGAGCTTGGACTGCTCATGAGTTAACCTGTCACAGAAGGTCTCAAAAGAGGGCATAACATGTCATGCACCCAATGCATCCATAGTGGAGTAGAAGGTAGAAGTGAAGATCTGATAAGGACCACAAAGCTTGGAGAGTATCAGGAAGATACACTCATCATCTAACTTCGTCTTTCCAGCAACCTGTAAAATAGATCGAAGGGACTTGAACTTCATCTGGAAGTCCTCAATGCTGGTGAATGAGTCAGGTGCCAAGGAGGTGAACTCTGCATCTATCTGGAGAATCCTGAATTGATCCATGGTGCCAAACAAGGTGGAGAACTTGTCCCACATATCCCTGGGTGTAGTCAGACCATCCAGGTGGAACAAAAACCCATCTAAAATGTTCATGGCAATGAGGCCCATTGCCTCATCCATCCTATTTCTATGCATAAGCGCCTCATAAGGCCTCTGAATAACTGGTTGAGTTGTATCCATGCAGGACCATAAACCTCATGACATGAGGAGTCTGGTCATGTGTGGCTTCCATGTGTGGTAGTTGTGAGGTGTCAGTCGGGCCACAGAGGGGTCTGACATTGGAAGAAGAATAAGATAGAAGTAGAAGGGTCTTTCTGAAGGAAATTGTAGAAATTAAAATGCACCCCCTCATAATGTATAATCCTATCCCCTGTGCACCACAAATAATCAACTACTGAAAGCACAGAAAAAATAAGAGAAAAACCTGAACACTGGATGCAGAGTGGAAGGGAAATGAAACCTCAACTTCAACGTTGAAAATAGGAACTCAAATGGCCAAATCAGCAAACAAGACCATCATCATTGCATCCATCTTGAAATCACCTTTTCGGTGATATTTTGTTTGTCAAAAAAGGATACCATATGCCCAAGATATGGTCAAAAAACCACAAGTACCCCCAAAATGCAAGCTTACTAGAAAAACACAGTCCCGACAAAAAATTTGACGGTCAAACGCCCGTCACTGTTCATGAGCAAAAATTTGACAGCCGTCGGAGGGTTGCCGGAAAACTTTTTCCGACCGCCGGAAAAAAAAATTCTCGCCGGAAAATTTTTGAAAAACGCCAGGAAAAAAATTTTCGGTCGCTAACGTCAGCAGTGCACAGGTGACGCGGGCCGGTGGCGGCCGGGCGGCGGCGCCGGCTGAGGTGGCGGCCCGGCGGTGGTTTGGTGGCGCTCAAGCTGCGCACCGGTGGCGGCCAAGCCGCTGGGCAGCGGTGGCGCGCCTGGGCGGCGGGCCGGTGGCCGGCGGGGCGCAAGCGGCGCCCGGGCTGCGCGCTGGCAGCGCTGCTACCGGCGTGAGTTTTTTTTTTTTCGTAATCCGTGCCCGTACGGCCCTAGTAGGCCAGAAATTTTTGCATGTGGTCACAGAGGCAAAAATAGTCAAACTTTATATATTTTTCGACTCTCGCGGGCCTTCTGAATGCAATGGCAAAGTCCGTTTCTACTCAAATGACTCCAAAAAATGGTGCCTTCTTAGAAATCACAAAAAAACCCCAGAGAGGCTATGACTGACGTCTTCAAATGGTGGCTTCAAAAACCTTCAAACCAGGAAGTGGCAGGGTGGCTCTGATACCATGTAGGATTTGAGAAACATGCAAATCCATAGAACCCAAATACACCTGCATGCAAATAACCTGATACAAAGTAGAAGCGCAAAAATGAAAAAGCAGAACTCAGAGATTCTCAAAAGAAGAGTCACAATATTATTCTCTAAGTTATGAAAAAATATTACAAAGTTTAGCCTATAAAGGTGAACAAACCCTAATAACAAAAAATCTAGGTTGCGCAATATAATTAATATAAAGTATTAATTATATGCACCTAAGAGATAGCTTAAGCGAAAAAGAGTAAGTAAACTAACTAATTACTCTAACAATCTTTCTATGAGTACATTTGGGAAAGTTCTCTAAGTAAGGAAGAGAGGTTTGGTTTCTAGAGGAGACTCTACTAGGAGGCTACCATCTCACTCAAAGCTTGGAGTTATTGCAGGGGTGTGCTCCAGCCATTATGAGGTTTCTCCGCGGGACTCCAGGTAGGATCTGGATCTGAAAGAGTTTACTTCTTCCTGTATGTGTGTGAATGTTTTTGTGGAATTATTCATAAGTGCTTTCATATTAGTGTGATGATAGGATGATATATATTTTTATTTAGTTGTTTAAAAATATTACAACCAGGAAAATGTGATCATTCCTTTTATCATTTCTTTTATGCAAATGTTTATGTTATGACAATTCAAATTATTAAAAAATCGTAAACTCTAACTTCAACTTTATTATTTTCCACCTTATTCTAGATATATCATTATGCATCCAATAAAAATGTGCATGTGTTCCATTGTCAAATCATCACTACATGGTTGATTACTAATCAACTGGTCATTTAAATAGGATGTGTAACCAGGTTTTTTGTAAACATATGCTATGTTATGTAAACTTGATCTAAGGAATGAATTATGAAAGTTGACATTATCAAACAACTAATACTTTTCAAATTACTAAACTTTATTAATCATTTCAACAACCTTTTTTTATTCTTTTTTGTTATGAAGATGAGTCTGTATCTTGTTGTTTCTAGTTGACACACAGATTTCTTGTCACTGTCATTTTTCCCTTCTTGCCGCTCGGGTGACAAGAACCAAAATTATGCATTTTACGCCATTACACCTGAATGCAAAAAGAAAATAATAACAATACAGAATATATCTCTTCAACATATTCACACATAGTAGTTTTGCTATGAATCTAGGATTTTACTATGAATCTAGGATTTTGCTATGAATCTAGGATTTATACAACTATAACATTTAAGTATAATTGTATAAATACCTTTCAGGATGTTTGAGATAGGTTTCAGCTTCATAGGAGTTAAGATGTAGATTTTAGATTTTGGGGGTTTTAAAAAAAAATCAGGCTTATCCAAATTTCAGGCACAGGAGGGTTCCCTAGATTTATGAACAAGTTAAGGAACATGGTGTTAATGCATGTGGAAAGTTATATGTTGTACCTTATGAATGTTTATACATGGTTTTGTTGGTATTATAAGATGTTACTCATGTGATTTTAGTACTTGTCTTATGATAGAATCCATAATATAAGGCTAGGACTCGTTCAGGTGGCCTAAGTGCACTGGAGGGTTCCCTAGACCTGTGAGATGTATCTTTTGAAAGTAATTGATTTTTTCATGTCTTGTGTGTTTGGGTAGGGTACTAGGTACCCTAGGTGAGTGGTTCACCATAGGTGTTAGAACCCTAAAGTGGTTTTCAGATTATCCTATGTGTGGGTTAGTAAAAAGTGATAACCTAATAATTAATTCTGGGAAAGGGGGGGGAACAAAAGATAATGAAACAAAATATATTAATGGCCACATAGTCCTGTTGGAGTATCGGGACCATGGGTAACTGCCAGGGAGGATCCCTATTGAGAAAGGGGGTACCAAGGTTACATGGTTGCTAGGAAGGATCCCAAAATACCGAATATGTGATGACACTTACCTATAGGGTATGCTAGAAACCTAACCTTTGTGATTAGTAATGTGATATCTTGTAATGTTTTGTATTTGTTTTCAAGTGAGGGTTTGTGAAAATTTAGAATGCTTAGGGCCTTGTGAGTATCTTGGTTCTATCTCCTAGCATGGGGGGTGGAACTTCACCAGTTTCACATGGTTGGGTGGAAAAAAAATCTTTCGAGGTCCTATTTGTGGTTTGTGACTTGGATGTGTTCTATTCTATGCATTAATGAAGACCTTTCTATTATCATTGTTACTGAAAGAAAGATGTAAAGATATGTTGTAATTCCTTCAGGGCATTTTTGTACTTACTACTATAATTATATTCATTATCAGAAAAATGTAATTATAAAGCAAAGCAATGTAATTGGGAGGGATAGTTCTAGGGTTTATTTTAAGGGATATTATTTGAAAGATCAAAGTTGAAATGTAAAGTGTAAATATTGAATTACTCTCTCTATCTCTCCTATGTTGAAATAAAAGGAAATGTTTATTATGCTAAGGTTAAAATGTAATCTGTAAGAATAGTTATTTCAATGTGTAGTAAAGAGAAATGAAATTGATGTATAATTGTAAATGAAATGTTATTTTTTTTACCCTATCTCTTAAGTTATGAAATGTGAAAGTAAAGAAAAGAAATGAAATTCAATTTGGATAAGTAATGTAAAAAATTTAATAAATGAATTCATTAAGGGAACCTTAAGGAAGGTAATTGTGAATGTATTAATGATGTAATGTTAGAAAAAGAAAAAAAAAATGTTAGTTGCAATTTTGGTCATAAGACCTGATTCCTTATGGGTTCCCTGGCGGAGACATTACATGTCTTGTCATTACAATCAAAGATAGAAAATATAAAATAACCTCTCTTATTTCCCTCTGCTACCATTTATATTTCAGAAAGAATTCCCCTTTCCATAGCCCCTAGACTGTGGGAGAAGAAGAAGAACCCCACTCTTAGATTCTTGACTCATATTTATTCTTTTCCTCCTGATAATATTTTTCAATTTGTATAAATGATTCTTTTAAAATCATTCTCTTTCTTTGCTTAAGTTTATTTTTCTATCTTCTATTACTCCTTTCAAACCAAGTATTATAATATTCTAACCATGGTATGACTTCTTTTTTTTAAATGATTTCACCTTTCTACATATATTTTTTGAGGTATGGTGTTATGTTGAAATATGGAACATCTGGGATGTGAAACTAATTGACAAGTGTCAATCCATGGTGGCTACTAGTTCCTTTTGATAGACTTTCACACAATCGGTCATAACTTTTCAACCCAGCCATATTTTACAGATCGCTCTAGTGAGGATTTAGACACTTTTATTTTTTAACATATCAAAAATTCTGAGAGATCCAATGGTAGATCATAAATTTATGCCCCCCACATTGGGACCTATATTTTCAACCTACTGATTTTCAAAAATGTCTCATGTTCACAAAGTTTCCAAAGTTTTCTCTATAAAGCTGAATGGAAGTGAGCACCATAAAATACTATGATGTTGTAGGTGTCATCATACTCTCTTGGGGTTGAATCCAATGGTGACCTAAACAACCATCATCCTATTATGGGAAATAAAATGATTGACTATCACATTCCATTTTGAGCTTTGATTTCTGGTTTTGATTGTGTTTGTTTTTAAGCAAAAACGTTTCGGATCACACTCCGTGATCCATCATAAGGATGTAAGAGCAATAAGGATGTGTAAAAATAAGTTGCAGACTGGGCTTCACTCAGAAGACAAAAGGATGGTTGGGGTGAGAAAGGGGGCACAAAAACCAAGGGGGAAGAAAAGACTACGTAAGAGCAAGAAAGCAAAGAAATATCAATTATAAATAATAATAATAATAATAATAATAATAATTAAAAAAAAAATTATAATAATAATAATAATAATAATAATAATAAAGAAAATAATAATTCCAGTTAGCAAGGGAATGCTTTCTATGCACCTTATTAAGTATTATTGGATGACTGATTTTGTGCCATAAAAATCACCATTATTCTCATTAAATTTGATCATTATTACTTGATCCAGAGCACAAATTGTATTTGTGATAAATGCCCTCTATTTTGAAGTTAACAAAGTGCTTGCAAAAACTTTATTAAAGAGAAAGCTTGGATCTATAAATGAACTTTGTGATTATTTAAATACCGTTGATGATCACCAGTTTTATAAACATCGTTCTTGTTTGGATGTCTAATCTTTGTGAGAAATTTATTTGTATAGGCATTGATTCTATGTTCATGAGATATGTTGCCACACAGAGAACTTTGCAACCTATGCTTTAAAACTTTATGTTAGACTTGCACCATTGAATCTGTGAAATTGAACCATTGGAATTGTACTTCTGAACTGAACATTGAACTTGAACTGTGTTCATGGTTTGTGGGTCTCGAGTCACATTTGAACTTTGAATTTGAACTTTGAATCTGAACTTGGATCTTCATTTTTGAACCAATGAACTTGAAATTTCAACCTTGAACTTGAAGGTTTGAGGTTAAATTTCAATAACTACCCGCGATGTTGCCCTTTTCATCATATCTTTACAGAAACATTGTTATTAAAGACCATTGTAAAAATAGGAAAATTTGGGGAAATTTCTCCACAGGGCTTGTTTGTTTTAAATTTTAAAGGTTGGGTGCCAAAGGAAAGCCAACACTATAACAATGGAAAACTTTATTGGAGAAATCTAGATGGTGTGATGATAAAATGTGTGAACCAGGATAGTGCTAATAAGATATTGTTAGAGATACATTGTGGAGTGTGTGGAGTGCATTATATGGCTATAACTACTGCACATAAGATACCAAGATTTGAATTTTGATGGCCAACATTATTTAGAGATGCACACCTATTTGTGAAAAGGTGTGATGCATGTCAAAGATTTGCTGGAAAATTAAAGTTCTCAGGGAATTCACCTTTAAGACTAGTCGATGTGAAAGCCCCTTTTCAACAATGGGGAATTTATTTTAATGGAGAAATAGTGTGTAAATCCAGTGGTGGTCATGCTTGGATTCTAGTGAAAACTGATTACTTTACAAAATAGGTTGAAGCAGTTCCAACTAAAAAGGCTACAAGTAAGGTTGTCACTGATTTTCTGATGGAACATATAATAACAAGATTTGTGTGCCCGGAGAGAATAGTATTAGATAATGAAATATGCTTTAGATTTGAGGAATAAACATAATTTTGCAGCAAATATGGCATCGATATGTCACATTTATCACTTATCATCCACAAGGAAATGGGCAAGTTGAATCAAGCAAAAAGAGCTTGATGAAAATCATTAAGAGGATACTCGAAAAGAATAAGAATGCTTGGGATTCAAAACTAAAGTTGGAAGTTTGGGTAGATAGGATAACAGTAAACAAGGCAATAGGGTGTGCCCCTTTTGATCTAGTGAATGGTATACATTCTAGATTACCCCAAAACAATTTGATGCAAATGTATAAACTTGTTCAAACATACGCTGATGACTTAGAGGATGAAATACAGTTGAGGATGGAGAACTTAATGGAGTTAGATGAAACCTGGAGGAAATCTCATGATAAAAATACAAAGCTGCAAATGCAAGTTAAAGACTTGTATGATAGAAGGGAAAATGCAAGGAATTTCCAAGTAGGTGATCTTATTATAATGTGGAATGCTATATTAGAAGACAAAGGAAAGCATGGGAAGTTTGACCCAATCTGGATAGGTCCATACTTGGTTCATAGAAAGTGGAGAGAAGATTCATATTTTCTCCAAGAGATGACAGGTGATCTTCTTGAGATGCCAGTTCATGAAAAAAATATGAAGCTCTACTTTGTATGAAGTGGTTCTTTTCCATGAATAGTGGAGTGGGTTTTGTACATAGTTAAGGTAGTTTCCCTTTCTATTGAGTTGTCTAGTCCGAGCAGCTTCTTTTTTTGGTTTTCTCTATGACTGGTCTGCTCACCCATAGATTTTGTGATCTTTCTTGCTTCCAAGAGGCATACATCCCCAAACGGAGCCACTAATGGTACTCTCAATTTTTGAGATTACTATTTTAAATTTTCTAATGCCTGGCTTTCACCTTTTTAAACCCTATGGAGAGGCCCTATGTTTCCACTAAAATGTAGGCAAGGTCATAGAAATACACAAGGTTTTGGCCTATGTAAAGCCAGTCTTCACCATTATAGTGTGTGGGCAAGGGCTTCTTAGTAGGGTTTATCCCACATTGGTCATGATGGGGAATTATTATTTTTTATAGAATGCCTCACACATATGAAGTGCCAAAAAGGCAAGAGCCTTTTGTTCAGAGTCTCATGCAACACAGACAACTCAGTGATAGTTGGAGAATTTTTGTGGGCTCGAGGCAAAATGTCAGACAAAGGATGAGTCAGTGAGTGATGCTTAACAAACTAGATGACACAATGTAGCATGAGCAGAGAAGAGAAGTTTGTGGGGAAGGGGTGCCACATGGTGAGATTTCATGAACTTTAAAATAAGAAGATTAAGGAGAGAGAAGGGCTTGTGAGATAGTGAGATTCTGTCATGTGCCCCAACCAAGTTGTTGTTAAGTTGTCATGAGGTCTAGTGGTTAGCAGTGGTCAGGAAAAAGTGACACAACCTTGTGATAAGAAGTAGGAGGTGTTGTCACTTCATCGCAGGTCAAGTTAGTGGCTAATGAGAAATGTTTAAACCCCATGATAGGGATAAAAAAAATTATTTCGCAAGGTCACAGGTCTCCCAAGCGGTCAGGAAGATGTGGCACGACCTTGCGACAAGAAGCAAGAGATGTTTGTCACGTGATCACAGTGATTAGTGGTGGCCAGGAAGATGTGTTGCAAACACACACATGGTTACAATGAATTATATTTGCGAGGTCATGAGGTTAGGTGGGAGACTAGTCACTTAGGGTGCAAGTTTGCATGATGCTACCATGTGGATAGGTCGATAGCTAGATATGAACTGTGGTCATGAGCTCGCTAGATAAAAGGGAATTTTCTCCCATGGTTGGAGAGTTAGCGACAACATGCCACATGTCCCGATTTGTGGTAGGATAAGGAAATGTAGGGCCAAATGTTGATAAGATGTAGATGGTGATTTTTTATTTGTGGGCTCATTTTCCACATCATGAACAGTGTCATGTTGAGAGATTTGGAACACCTAAAGTGCCAGCATGGGTAAGGATCAATTGTCAAGATTAAAACATGAATTCAAAAGGTGGTTGGATCCATTTCTTGTCACATGTCTTTGAAGTAACCAATGAACTGAGTGTATCTCTATTGACACATGAATGGGTGAGGTTTTTGATTGTCAATTCATCGCCTGAGGATCCAAATACCATGATAGTGTAAGGTCAAGTTATGAAAAAGTAGAAATATTAGGTTGGTTTCTTGGTCAACATTAATGTGGCCAAGACATGCTAATAGGATCAACCAAGGTGCATATTTGGAAAGATTTACATGACAAGTAGAGGGTTTCAGGTTTAGATGACATTAATGATGAGTTGATGGACAGGGTGTGGTACAAGAGAAAGAGTTTTCAATTGCATATCAAATATTATTTTCTATGTCGCCACAAATGTATTACAGCTCTATTCTGCTTTCTGCCAACTTTCTTCTATTGGTTTGTTGGTGGTGCTCTTCCCATGTTTTTTTGGTGAGCAGTAAGTTGGTTTTTGCCCTAAATTGATTGGTGGCTTGTTGCACTCTTTGTTCTATAAAAGGATTTTCATGATCACTTAGGAAGGGTTCCAAATTTATATTCATAAAGTCTCTGGGTAGAATAGGTTCCAGTAGCAAGTGTCTAGGTGATTTTTGAAAAAATTAATACATTTACATAGCAAGTTTTGAGGGATTATGTGTCTCATTATTGCAAGTTTTGAGTTGATAAGTTGTAAAGGAATGTATGACTGAAGATAGAATTTGGATGAAAAGCTAATATATTTTCTGATCCATTTCTCTCTTGTGTATGAGTTTTTAAATGGAAATAATTCAAGGATTTCCTTATATTTTAGTGCACCGTTATGATGTATGTGATTTTATTTCACGCTTTGATCTTATGGTCAACTAAGTGATAGAACTAATGTACATATTCATGAGGTTTATGCAAGGATATTTATAAGAATTATGGGTTATGGTAGCAGTTAAGGAATATTGAAAGGCAATATTTTCTCAGATCTGAAAGCTATTCAGTGTAATTATGTCATACTAAATTTTATGTGCTTATGACTCTGATACTCAGTGGAATTAGGCACTGATCAATGTCGTGGTGTCTTACTAAGTCATGCACTATTTCAAATCACCTAACGTTGCTATAAATTTGACTAAATCATGTTAAACCATTTTGTTTTATGTTGTGTTAAAATAATACCTAGCTCATGCTCCAATTTAGTTGAGGATCACTGTAGATTTAGCCAATATGAAGCATTCTCCTATTTTTTTTGAGTTTATGTGAGATTTATGATAGTTTTATTCATTTCACAAGTTGGGTGCAAAGGTTGTGAGTGGATTGAGGGAATCCCCCTGGGTCTCACAGAACCCTAAGTGTAGAAGGATAATTCAGTAACCCTGTCAGTTGGTGCAATCCTCTTAGTAAGTTTAATCATTAGATTTGGAAAATATTTAGAATTTATTGAAGAGTGTACTAATATCCTTAGTAGCATAAACCCTTTTTAGGAACTGACAAGACTGTCTTTTCTATGTTTTTCCAAAACAGATCTTCATCAAGCTTGTTAAGCTTCCTTCAAGGGACCTATAGTTTGATACCAATTGTTGATGCTATAGAAATGAGAGACTAAGAGCAGGGGGGAGAATTATTTTTTCCCAAAATTCCAAATATCAAAACCCTTAACCTTCTAAACCCCTTTGCACTTTAACTTATCAAGCATACAACCCTAATGTTTAGATCTAATTATGTATGTGAACAATAAGCATGAAAGCAATAAATCTGAAACATACACACAATGCTTAACACAAGATTTTTATTGTGGAAACCCTTTTAGGGGAAAACCCACAGTGGGGCTGATTACCCACAATAAGTAAATACCACAAGGAAGGCTCTCTGCCTTAAATATTTTATCACTATAATAATCAAGCAGCCTCTAATCTGATAGGATTTTGTGAGCTTATAAGAATGAAAACCCCAATATAAGATTACAATTCCTTATAAATACACTTTGTAGATATTTTTTCAACCTATTTGGATAATTGAGAGGTTTCTACTGAGAGGAAAGGGGTGAATCAATACCCTTAAAAACAATTAACCAGTTCTTTGTAACCATTGTTATGTATTAACCAACTGAGTAGATTGCATACACCAAACATATAGTATCACTACTGAAATGTAAATGCATGTAAAGTAAACAATACACATACATAAAATTAGGTACTCATGACACTAGTATTTTGGTATCATAGAAAACCCCTGTTAGAAGGTAAAAACTGCGGTGGAGATGAGGCCCACAAAACTTCACTACTGCAAAAATAAAGTTAGCTTGTTAAAGCTTTACAAAGAATGATTAATTATGATGATCTTACCCTATTAGGAGTAACAATTAGATTGATTAGATCTACCTCATGTGATTATTTTGCAACACAATATTTGTGTGCACTTGGTTAAGAGATTTACAATAAGACGGTTAAGTCTACTCTGTTAAGAGATTTAGGGTCTATTACAATTGTTAGAGAGTAACATAAAATTGATCTAAAATATATAAAATCTCAATATTGCTGATACAGATCCATTATGTTCATACAAAAATATATCACCTCAATGTAAATGATAATACCTTCTTCTATGTTCTGCTTGGTAGCCTTGCGTTAGTTCTGTAAATTGATTTTTGCAATGTAGTCTCTGTCCCTAAAATCCTTGTCTGATCTCTGATGTTTGTAGTATGGCAGCTACTTGATCATTTCTTGATCAACATACATTACAAAAATTTGACATCTATACATTTATATATCAAATGATATGACCTAATTAGGGCTTAACAATTACATCCTTACCCTAAGATCAACGGTGTACAAAATATACCTTGATCATCTACACATAGGAGACATAAACAATTAACATTTTAAATCTCTAATTAATGTCCTCCTCAATTGTGTAAACCATTATCTAGGTCGGCTAAAAATTTGTTACATAAAATTATGTGCCATAACAAACTTTTAGGTGGTCTCTGTTCTGCTCTGGTATTGTCATCTCTTGGTGCTCAATGTTGTTTGTGTATCTCAATTATACTGGTGTTCAGTTATGTTGTTTAGCTTGGTGATGTTCACTGGTTGGTATAGTCTGTCTACTCGGTAATAACTATGCTGAGTTAACCCTGGGCGTGATCAGTGCTCTCACTTAACTCTGTACTTTGGTGATTATACCAACTATCTTTCTTGTGACTCTGTTACCGACTGTTCATTATGTCTTCTTGATAACTAATGACAACTTCAATGTGCAATTGGAGTAACATTCTCCCTCTTTGGCATTAGTATCCAAAACTTATTACTGTACATAATACTATACATAATGACTCCCTCTTTGTACATGCTCCCCCTTTGTACATACTTGGTATATATATATATA
>MU226838.1:785257-802516 GCA_018584345.1 Thuja plicata | reverse complement strand
TACTGGTGGTTTTTCCCATATTGGGTTTCCACGTTAAATACTTGTGTCAAATTGTGTGAATGCTTATGGTTTGCTTTACTGTTATGTTACTACAAGCTAATTTCAATTGACAGTAAACTGCATGATTTAAGTTGTTGATTTATGCTACTGCTACCGAGTAGATTTGAAGTACATAAAGTTTGTACTTGCTACATCTAGACCTGATGATAATTGATTCACCCCTCCCCTCTCAGTTATTCTAAATTCATTCTAACAACTTCAAATAGAGAGCTTGTTGGCCAGTCATATGAGCATGATAAGTGGTACAACAATGAAGATTAAATGGGCCTAAAAGTTTTCAGCAATCTAGAACTCAAGTTACCAAATGATTTTTCCATAAAAATCAGTCATGAGGTATCAAGACATGACAAACAAACCTAAGAGGATGAGACATATTCAATGTTGCCCCGGAATTATTGTCATGAACAATCAGCAAGTGATAAATATTTGACATCTTCAAAAGGTAATTTTGATGACTCTTTTAAGGTTTACAAAGGTTCAAGAACTGAAGATGAAGATACTCATAATCTATGTTGGGTGGATATTCCATTTGAGCAAAGTAGACTGAATGAGAGGTTGCAAGAATTGGGTATTCCTATGTCATTATCAGATTTTGCATGGATGGAAGCATGTAGGATACACCTCACAAACAAACATTGTGAGGTGGATTACCTTGTTTTCCTTGGGAAGATGGACTTCTATTTGAAAGGAAAGATGAATATTGAAGAGGTATTAACTCATATAGTGGGTCATTGGAATAATCAATCAAGTAAGGAAGAAGATGAATGTGATCAAACCCATGAGACTCTGGAAGATATTTTCTTTCTTGATGAGAAAATTAAAGTAGTCATCATACAAAATAATAATGGTGAGACAATTCAAAATGTTGTAGAGAGTGAAAAGATAGACACATTCATAAATATTTTCATGACAAGTGAAAGTGAAGAGGTGTCTTCTTATAAAATCATGAGTGATGATGTCCTTTATTCTTTGAATGTGAATCATGATGAATCCCAAATAAAGGAGATACAAGAGGTTCAAAAGGATGATCAAATGGTTGCCCTAGGGTATACAACATTCATACATGGACAACAACGTGGAATGAGGGACTTACCAATCGACAAACAAGATGACTCTTTGTCTCTATCATCAGATGAGATAGAGAAAGTGCTTGATCTGGTATCATGTTTGAGTAAAGAAATGTCCATTTATGGGTATTCCATGCATATATCAGACCTTGCAGTAGCCAATTCATGTAGAGTTCATCCATTTGATCTACATCTAGAAGTAAGTTGTCCTGACTTCATGTTAGCTTGGGAGATTTCTTTAGAAGGTAAGGGCAATTTTGAGCATGTTTCTTTAATGCTTGAGGGAGACAATGATTTGATTGATGATACTAATGATTCTTACAATTCAAAGGACATGTGTCGGGTTAAATTTTGTAGTCCTAATAAGGTCAAATGTGATGAGTTTTTATTTAGGACTAATGATGGTTATAGAAAGGATCACAATCTTGATGCTTTGTCTTTTGAATTTTGTTTTAATGGCAGGTATCATACATCACCAATGCCTATGTTTTCTTATTGTGTGCATGTACTTAATTATGTTGGAGTGGTGTACCCTAAGTTAAGACCTCCAAAAGAAGAAATTAGGTTGTGTGAGTATACTCCCATGGTTGGGAACTCACTAAATCAGGTTGTATATTCCCATTATCCCTTACAGTTTGATAATTTCCAATTTGAATATGATGCTAAGGGTGAAAAATCTTGTTTATGGATTAACCATGATCATGGAGAGTTGCCACAACTTTTGATTTTGTATAATTTATACCCGGAATTTGAACAAAACTTGTCTAAATTTTATTTTTCTGAGTACAAAGATGAGTTTGCATTCCTCAGAACTATAAAAGGTGTGTTATTGCTACTGCATGGATAGGAAAATCAATTAACTAGTAACTCATATGTTGTTTGTTCTAAGTGTTTTGTGTATAATTTATCTTTATTTTTTAATAGGTAGGTGTTATTTTTTTTCTTTTGTGTTTTGGTAGTTAGTTTTGTTTCATGTTTCTTTTTTGTCTGTGTGTCTTTCTTTGTTCCTTTTTTCTTGGTTGTTTTTCTTCCTTTTGTTTGTCATTCTTAGGGTAAGTGTGTTTTGTCGGGGCTGCTCCCAACAAGTGGTCCATCTCAAGTAGTCCTCGATGAGAGTAGAGGTATTTCTTAGTCAAAATTTCTAAAGAGATGTATCTTGCAAGAAGTTGTACACTGGGATCAGAAATGGTGATACCTTTTTCTGGCAAACAAGGTGATGTTCAACGTTGATCATCCAAAATCATGAGATATATATTAAAATACGACATTGGAAACATTGGTTTCTTGGGCGGTTGTTAGTTAGAGCCACCACCATCATGTTGATGCGAGTACCCACCAATGCCAAAACCCTTCTCTGTCTGCAACCTGACTTTTAAAAAAAAAAAAAAAGAAGGGGGAGTAAGGAAAGAGAGGATAAAAAGGAGAAGAATGTGAAAGAAAAATAAATCATTCAAATAAATGGTCACTACGGTGATCATAATCTTATACCAAGGTAGAACAATCTAAACATTTCCTAGGTTTATCAAAAGCAATAAAATGAAGGAATTTAAGAAGTGGCATACTCAAAGCACAAGTGGCCTGAACCGGTCACCATTCAAGAAAGAAGAAATAAATCCAAAGAGAGATCCCTCCAAATACCTCTACTTCAAATATCGTCAGAAGATAGAGAAGGGTGACTCTAGCAATCTCTATCGGGGCATGGATGCCTAACTGGCAGTAGAGAAAGGTTAGATTGGGACTCGGGGGAAGCTTTGTCGGGGCTATGGATGCCTAACTAACAACAGATCTCTTCTCGGGAAGCCCTTGTTAACATTGTGAAGGTTGGTTTTGGATATATTTGTTTAAGTTATCTTCGTCAAAATGTTAAAGGAATGAACACGCAAGTGCACACACTGGAAGAAACAACAAGAGACTTCAATTTTGAGAGTTAGTGAAAGAATACTTCCACTGATGGTACTTATGTTTGGTTTATTGCAAGAAGAGTTTCCAGAAGTTTTTTGTTGATAAAGAAATGCCTGGGTCATTTCTCCTTTTGTCTGGGCTATTTGTTGTGGTTCCACAACACATGCCCCATTTTGGCCACTTGGCCTAATGCGGACCCCCTTTTTGGGGTCTTTCAACCTTTTGGTCAATTTGATTAGGCATCTGGTGATTCAGATTGTGGGCGCATGTGATCCCAATAGTTGGATGATGTGGTATCCTTTATTCATTGCAAGATTGAATATCTTGGTTACAATGCTATCTTCAAACATTTACTGGATTGTGTGATAATGCTAGTTTGAAGGATGAGCATAAGCATTTGACTGATAAAGGTTTCGCATATGTTGTTGAACTTCTTGATAATTTTGAAACTGATTGGATAAGATATGTACTAAGTCATGTCCACGATCATTTCCTATGGCTGGACAGACCACAAGATTACCAAGGAGATTATCTACACGGTCACTGGGTTGTGTGTGACCAGTGATGTACCTATTCTGAGAACTATTCCAGCTAGTGAGTTCACTCGCCTTACTAAGTCTAACAAGATCAGCGTGCTATGAAAATCAATGACATCGAAGATGTTAAAGTGAAGTTTTCTTGGATGGTGATCGGTTACAAATTTTATTAGTTGAGATGATTGAACAATGTGCCCAGTAGAGGAATTAATGCAACATATCAAATGATAAAGTAAAATGCTTGATACGACCCGTGTGAGGTCATGAGAGGCCAGTTCCTTGAGAATGTGGAAATAATAAAGAAGGACAAGAAAAAATATTTCAAGTAGGGTTCCCTACTAGTATGTATATTCTTCTATTTGCATAATCATTTTCCTGGTATTGGTCAGATTCAGTGGTCAACTGATAGACCTGCAGTTGTACAAATTAAACAATGCATAAGGATGTTAGGAAATAAATTCAATAGTACTGTGTGGGGTTATTCTAAATATTTTCATAAATGAATGCATGAGAGGGAACATATCCCAGCTGGTATTGTTGAAAAATATAAAAATGATATATATTTTTATTGTGGATACCAATACATGCATGTTGCAAGCGGTACAGCCAAGAACTTCTTGGGCTTTACCAATGGGTTTTGAAGTTGATGGTGATATTATGTCACTTCATGTTGATGATTTATTATCAAAATCGATTGATTTCACTACTCCTATGTTTGGTACTTATGAAGAAACCTATTTGCAAATTCATTTACAGTTGAAGGCACCTATGATAGAGAGAAGAGTGAGGAAAAAGATTTATGATTTAGCCAAGTAGAGTCAAATTACAAAAGATGTGATGAGTAAGATTAGGAAACAGTTTGAGACTGAAAAAGTAGGAACTTATGTTGTTGTTGTGGAAAACAATGATGTAGAGGTTGTAACTCCTACAATCGGTAAGGCAGCAGGGAGAAATACAAGGAGTTTCATAGTGCTAAAGGATAAGGAGAAGGAGAAAGAAGTAAAGAAAACACATGTCAAAAAATAAAGTACCTACAAGAGAAAGAAAGGAATTTCTCATGGCTACAAAGAGTCTAAGGATAAAAGAGAAAAGAAGCCTACTCCTGAAGAAGATGAACCTAAAACTGATTCAGACACAGATCAAGCAGAGTTGAAGGCTAGTGGCAAGAAATCTAAAATAGTTGGCATGGCTACTGAGAAGTTAGTGAATCCTAGGACTCTGAGAAATTTGATTGCATGTGCCATAGCAGAGAGTATAAGGGAATATGGTAGTATGAGTGATGCAAACTGGAGGTATGAACATTTTGATGTTGTAGATAAACAAAAGATTGAAGATGCTATTGTTCTCAGTCTGCATAAGTTTTGTAGAGGACTTAGTGAATTACATTAGATGATACACGATTCACTATATAAAATAATTGAGGCTAGATGGAGGTATACTTTGAATCAAGATAGAGAAATGATAGAGAAAGTTTTAATCCTACTGAAGCCTAAATTGCCTATTGAAGAGGTAAATCTTTTAGTTGAGGCAATTAAACATGGATTGAAAAAAAGAGATAGAGTATGCAAAATATTAATTTGTGAGTCTCATGAAGTTCATCATGAGAGAGTTGCAATCATGAAGGAGAAAATGAAAGAACACAAACTGGTAGAAACTACTCAAGATGAGGTGACAGTAGAAGAGATTTCTTCTACTAAACAAGTAATTGAAGATATTATAGGTGAATTATCTTCTAATACACCACAACAAGATCATAATGTTGAAACTGCGGATGTCGAAGGTAAAGATGAAGGACCAAAGGATAAAACTATAGAGGTGGTGATACTTGTTGGACAGACTAAGGATGAAAAGAAAGATGAAGCCAATGTTGCAAAACATTCAGTGAAAAGGAAATTGAATCTTAGTGAGAGTTCTAGTTCCAAGATGAAGATAAAGTCTGTTGATGTTCCAGAGAGAGAAACTAAAGTTGATCTTAAGGATGAGGATGTTGAGGTCATTATAAGACCTATTGATGTTACTAAAATGAGTCTTGGTGAACTATTGATAATATTCGACACACTTAAGTTGAAAGAAAAAAAGGGATAAACTAAGAAGTGAAAGGAGACAATCTCATGTACTAGAGACATCTCAAGATATTTTGTCTGATCTTCTACCTGAAGTTGCATTTGATCCAAATACTCCTAAAATTCAACAAACAGATACTTTGGTCAGTGCTATTACTGAACAAGTTTCAAGTTTGGAGGATACAGTTATGAATAGAGCTAAGTTGGATTATGAGAAAAAGGGGACTGAGAAGTTGATGGAAATCATTGCATCAGATAGAGGACAAATTATAGTTCAAGTCAATAAGGTAAAGGAAAGTTTGAAAATGAAATTGGTAAATTGTTAGTAAAGGTTTCTGATTTTTCCTTGTTTAGACAAGATCTAGAGCTTAAGAGGAATGAAGCTCAGAAAGAGCTTAAATCATTAATTGGTAGTTTTGATACTATTGCACATTTAGCTACAGCCTATGGATCACAAGAAAAAGTTATAAATCAAAAGTTAGAAACATTGCAAGGAGAACAAGACATGGGGATCACTGCATTACTGGAATTACAGACCTATTTGATTCCCACACTTGATGTGATGCAACTAAAGGTTAAATAAGTAGAGGTAACACTTGGGTTACCTGATACGAGTACTCTTGAATCCATGGAAGAGTTAGCTTCTATTCTTCATGAACAAATTAAGTCCATCATAACTTGAGAAAATCATGGGAGAATTCATTGGTTACAACAAAAGGAAATTTTAGAGAAGTTTTTGAAAAACTGTGATTAGTAAGTTTTCATTTTATATTTGAAGATCATTTGTGTACCTTTTTCATTATTGTCAAAGGGGGAGTGATCGGTATTCAGTGTAGAAGTAATGTATTGCATATGATTATATTGCTATGTATATGTTTTCGTGATCGGTTAGAAGATTTTTCACTATGTTTTGTCATCAATGCCAAAGGAGAAGATTGTTGGCATTATGATGAACTTTGGCAGTGAAATGATAAGTTTAAGTTTTTTAGTGATGGCATCTTATTAACTCTATTAGTTTTGGTGAATAGGTTGATGTTTCTAATCAACTAGATGAATAGGTGAAGCAGATATGCTAAGTGTTCTAACCGGTGAATAGGAAGACAGTAACATGAAATTTTTTTGAGTTGCGCTCAAGATGGTAAGCACATTGGGTGATGCGGTCATTTCTGATGCATCCTTATTGTCAGAATAGTTCAAACGTACGACTGCAATAGTTAACTCAACATTGTCTGAAAGTTGCATTTTGGTAATTGTTCTATATGAACTGGTTGAGCTATCAATTGGTTCCTGATGATCAGATGGTCAAGGCGGTTAAGTGATTGTTGATATTTTGTAATAAAATTTTATATTACATTTTGGGTCGACATATTAAGTTTATTTGATGTGGATTTTCATGTGGTTGGTCAATGTATTGTGTCGACTTGTGGATTTTTTTTAATGTTTTAACCGACTTAAGAACGACTATATAAAGGAATACTAAATTAGTGATTTAGAGTTGTTGATCGTGTTTTTGGTGGTTGTGTTCAAAGACAGAGATAGAGTATTGCATCAAGAGTTTATAGATTGAATTAGATCTTACAGGAAAGCAGTTTCATTATAGATCAATGATTTGAGTTCATTGTACAAGGTTAACTAAAAATGTTAGCAAGGTTAAATCCCTTAACCGAGTGGACTCTAACAAGTCTTTTGTGTAAATCCCCTAACAAGGTGACTTTTGAGGAGTTCTAAAACCTCTCCTCTGAACTCCTCCTTCCATCAAAAGGTCTGCACCTCATGCCCCTACACTCCACTATCATTGATTGGCACATACCAATCAACTTGCAACCTCCATTGTTGCTGCACTGCTTAGTCACCCTAGCCAGAATAGCTAGTACTCACCTAGGACCTGATTTTTTCAAGCTTCCCCTACACACACACACTCCACAAGCCATATGTACAAAGTATATACAAGGCTCTAATGGATTCCAAGTGGTCATGGATTTTGAACCATGGGAACACCAAAGAAACCCATTCTTTACATAACTGGACCAAAATTGGCCAGTGAACTTACAAAATGCAATAATTTAAACAAAACCTAGCCATAAAGTACAATATACTAAACTAATGCCACAAAGATCTTAGTAATTACATTTCAAACACTATCCATTCAATCCAATAAATTCATGGATGATGGATTTGTAGCTTAATTGCACTGTAAATTATTCCTTCTCAAACACCAGTTCGTACAGTGTCCAATCTAACTGTCAGATTAGGGTTGAAATCATCTTATATACTCCTAGCGAGGTAGATCTTAACGGGTCTATTTGTACTTCTAACAAGGTACTAGTCATTCTTAACCGGGTGAGCCCCTAACAGGTTATTGTAAGCTCCTAACAAGGCAACTCTTTTACTGCAGTGAAGATATTTCTGAGTGTTATCCCCACCATGGTTTTCTCCTCTTACAAGGGTTTCCATGATTAAAATAATAGTGTTATGGTTTATGCTTTGTGGTTGATTGAATTACTTTACTTCTATTACATAGTTACAATTGCTTGTTTAGTTTTGTGGAAGTTGTTTAAAGCATAATCAAATTATTGGTTGAATTAGTACATTTCCTGTTAATATTGATTCACACCTCCCCCCCCTTAGTGCTTCTATATATAAACAAGATGGACATGCAAATTTAGTCATAAATACTGGGCCAACTTGAGCATACAATTATGGATATCCAAACTTGATGTTGATGCTCGGATGCTTGTTTATAATATATTACACTGCAAGTTGCTAGATAGTCAATTATTAAAATGCATGGTTTTCAAACATTTAAGCTATACTTTGGTCATGCAAATGAAACTATAAAATATTTATTCTAATGTTGTATGTTTGCTAAGAAATAATGGTATATTACTATAGAGATTTACTTATTTTATATATTCTTCTTTTGAGCTCGAAAGCGGCTTTATAGTTTGGAGTATATTTAAGGAGTAATTTGGTGGTTAATTAAGTTATTATTTGCCATTATTTTGTATTTATGGAGAATCACATCTTTAGCTTATCAGTATTCAAAATTATAATATTAAGGCTTAACTCTTAATATTTTCTTCTAGATTGTTGTGTTATCCTCTTATTCATAGGTAATGTTAAAGAATAACAAGGGAAATGCCTACTTGTTGGAGTGAATTAATTTTTAAACCAACCAACTATATTGTCAATATTTTTTTTTTAAATAACTTCAACATCAACCTCATATATTATATACATGTGTTAAGTCATTGCAGTTGTAGTGTATTTTTGGTCCTTGTTGGCTTTGTCTCTATTTGGTGCTAAAACTATGTTTGTTATGTAGATTTTACAAAGTTTGTGTTTCTATTGTATTGGCTCTTTGGATGCTTGCAATAGTATTTTGATAAATTTATGCTCCCATATTGTGCAATTACATCCATCGCATATTCCTAACTTATGTTATGATCTCCTTTATTGTTGTTATTGCACATGTTTTGTTGCAAATTTTTCAACTATATTTTTTTGGGTATACCAAAGTCTCCCCATACCAAATCAAATCTACCCCACCAACTCGGGGGAATTTGGTCCCACTCTAGCATAATAGACTTGGAGATAGAGATCTTGCTATCAGAAGCCAAGCAAAATAACTCCAGCTTGGACATGAGGTGACCCATATTATCTTCTCCTAGGTTCATGAGGATGGTTGTGTCATCAACAAACTGGAAGTTGGAGACTTCCTGATTTTTGGGAAGAGAAATTCCTTTCACTTTAGGGGACAAGGAATCATCCCTAAGCAGGTAATGGAGGGAGTTTGCAGCAATAACAAAGAGGGAAGGGGCGAGATTTTGAAACCCTTTTTGGTTGCTTATGTTGGTTCTTTATAATCACTTATATTCAATACAAGAAATACTTTATCATATTATAACAAATGACAAATATATAAATCATAAACCATTCTAATTTCTAGTGTATATTATTTTGATAATCAAATTGAAAAGAAATCCTTGTCTTGTAAACTTTGTGAAATTTTAAAAAGAAAATACATTTTTTTAATAATATATTGATTTTAGAGTAAAGATTATTAAAAGGAATTTATAGTACATATACTTGCTAATCTTGATAGGAAAAAGATAGACATAACTTTGTTCTTCAATTATTTGATTATATATTTTTTTAGGATTGTTTATTCCGATACAATTGCATCTAATATATCTAATCTTAAACTTATTTTATGAACTTTTAATTGATTTGACCAAACAACCAATCTTAATTATCTTTAAGATAACTTTATAAATACAACCTACTGTATGAATAATAATAATAATAATAATAATAATAATTTCATACATAATTATATTTAAATTCTTAAATACTTTTCATCAATCTTATAATATAATCTTCCACATAAACTTATTACAATATTTAAAAGGAATCTCAATCCTCTACACAAACTAATTTCCATATTTAAAAGTAATCATAATAAAACCAACCACAATTTATAAACCTATAATTTCATCTTTTGTTTAAAATGATTAAAAGTAATTACTAAACAACAATTTTTGTCATATCAATTCAACACTACATTTACCAACCAAGTTTATTCCCAATTTTGCATTTAAATAGCATGCCAAATTTCCCTCGACAAAACGCCACAAAACAAGAAAAGAAAAAATACTGTTCAGCATCCACTTTTAGGTTACCGCTTAACTAACCTAAGCACGTGGTCACATGCCACTCACTAAAGCCCACAAAGTGGGACCAAGGTAGGCCAAAATGTATTTATTATTCCGCCCTGATGTGTACAGGTACCTAAGCACTTAGATTTTCATGTACGCTGAAATACTTAATTTAGGAATCCCCTAAAGTTGCACAAATTATGAATAAAAAACATCGTACATAGTCAACCATTGACAAAATTAAAACAACAATAATGTTAGAGGAAGGAAAAAGACCTGTCTTCTCAAAGATGACAATATTATACATTAGGACAATTTTAATTTTCTAAAATTAAAAAAAGTAAAGGATAGAATATATAATTAATGGTCTTCCAATGAAGACTTAGACCATTTATAGCATTTCCATGTTGTCCAAGATGGGCTAAGTGCCTAGTGCACATGGGAATTCAGACATTGGTCTCTCAAGGGTCATAAATCATGTCTTCTAGTAGCAGGGAATGAACATGGGTTCTGAAACATGAACATGGGTTATGTCTTTCTTCATGTGTTTGGATATGCATAGAACACAACATTCTTCTAGAAACTAAGGAACAAATTTGGTCCAACCCCATTTTGAAGACTCAATTCTAGAGTCAATTCAAAGTTATATTTAATTTTGACAATGTCTAATTTTGATAA
The DNA here is from genome assembly GCA_018584345.1 of Thuja plicata. Classification (NCBI taxonomy): domain Eukaryota; kingdom Viridiplantae; phylum Streptophyta; class Pinopsida; order Cupressales; family Cupressaceae; genus Thuja; species Thuja plicata. The sequence continues at coordinate 791,552 of MU226838.1, read as the reverse complement.
TTGATTGTTTTTTTTTGTTGTTTTTTATAATTATTTATATAAAATTGTTCTTTAACTATTAAAAAATATTTTATTTTAGAGAATTCTATCACATATTAAGTATAATTTCAATTAAAAATTTGCGAAATAATTGTTTAATTTTTTTTGTATAACATAATTTTTCTAATATTTTTAATTAAAAACTATAATAAACTTAGCTAAATGTGACCACATAACTATCAAATCCAAGTTCTATTAAAAGAATATCACATAAAAACAATAAGATTTAATTTAATGATTTTGATTATTAAATTAATTGAAAACTATTTTAACTAAAATAAATATGCAGAAAATAGAACATAAAATAGAAAAAAATGTTATTTTCTTTTTAAATTATCCTATTTATGATGAGATGAAGATAATTTCATATATCTCAACTAATTCTCAAGACCTAATTTATAAGAAGAAAAAAAACTAAAATATCTTTATTTATTCAATATATATTGTAAGCATATATGTTCTCATTTTTATTGAATCAATATATGGATAGACTAATATTTTTAATTATAAACTATAATAAACGTAACCACATAACTATGAAATCTAAGTTCTAATGACTACTAAAAGAATATCATATAAACACCATAAGATTTAATTTAATGATTTTGATTATTAGATTAATTGAAAATTACTTTAGATGTAGAAAATAGAACATAAAATTGATAAAATATTATTTTCTTTTTAACATATCCTATTTATAATGAGACAAAAATAATTTCATATATCTCAACTAATTCTCAAGACCTAATTTATAAGAATAAAACAAACTAAATTTTTTTTATTCAATATATATTGTAAGCATATATGTTCTCATTTTTTTTGAATCAATATATGGATAGCTAAAATTTTGTTTTTTATTGCATTAAACATGTACAATGAGACACAATAATATGGTTAAAAGTAAGGATCGATATTAAAGAGAATGCTAAGATAAGTATGCACTTGTAAATAATAAGAAAGGCATAAGATAAGATAAGAACAAGATTAATGACATTATATTGTAGTAACAAGTAAAAATAAATAAATTATCTAATTAATTAACAAATTTGATTATTCTTCCAAAATAAATTATTTAGCAAACATTGTTCAAAGATAAAGCTAGGTGTATTCTTAAGCCCCCAAGTTTCATTTAAATTTTTTCAGTTGTGGTTGATGTTATTTTTGTTATTGCATTTGAAGTTTGTCCCTCTTATTATGCTAGTCATTTCTCTTTGTGATCGTGACTTTGTGTTTTGCATGAATTTTGGTTATGGTTGGCCTTTGTTTAGTGTATATGTTGTAGTTGTTTTTGTACCTATCTTCTTGTAAATATTGCTGCCATGTTTTTTTTGGACTTGAATTGTTCATCCTTTTTAGTTCATTGTTCGTATTTATTGTAATATTTTCATTTACATGTGCATTTAATGAGCTTTTATAATGAAACTACTCTTTAAAGATGTGCTTATGTAATGACCATCCCTTAGTTGAAATAATACTTTGTGGTAGTACAATATATAGGGAAAACAATAAAGTTGTTTATCCATTTCTATGTTTTACCAAGGTTTGAGTCTTACCCCTATTTATTAATACATCTAAAAGGAGAAAACAAATCAACTTACCAATTACATCACAAGTTACAATTGAATTTTAATCTCTCACATTAGAAACTGTGAATTAACAAATGTAAAAGAAAGCCCTTCTCACTAGTTAATAGGCCAATCAGATCTCACATGTTTGTCTAAACAGTAACAACACTTTCCAATTATAGTTTGGGTCCAATTTCTCTTGTAATCGATTAAACAAGACGCAAATGAAAAAAGATTGTGGTGTAGCTGAAATTAAGGCACGTCCCTCAACATGAAGTCCTCACATGTGGTTTAAAACTATGTTGTTGAGTATTTTTAAGTGGAGAGTATATGTAAAGATAACCCTTGGTAGTTATCACTTTTAATATAGTGATAGGGATCAAGATGTAGTGGCTAATTCTTTATGCTCCTCATATGTCATTGATATAAAATTGGTAGAGAAATTATAAGTTAAAAAAGAGAAAAATAGGAAAATTATAGTTAGTTTATGCTTAAAAATACAAAAATTTGTAAACAAATGTCAATTTTAAAGCACACTTATAAAAGATTTGAAACTTGAATTAGTTATAGTGCCCAATTCCATTTCACAAGTTGGGACTTAAAACTTTTTTACTTGTGGTTGATGTTATTTTTTTTATTCCTTATATATAAAGATTGCAACTAATTCTCTCTTTTTTTTAATATATATTGAAATTTGTAGTTTATAGTTTAGAGTATAAGTCAAATGAGAATGGTGATGATTTTTTCAATGAGTTAAAAGATTTAACTTGAGAGATTGAAGAGAATATCAAATTCACCTTATCTACATTATGAACATTTGTAACATTTTGTGACTTTTGATAACACAAGATAACTTGGGAAAACCATCATGAGGGGAAAAAAAACCAACCTCTGAAAGCATCCATACTCCATTATATGATTCAGCGATAATGCAATACAAAGCACTTACAAAGTTACAATGAATACTCTCAGAGCATCAAGCCCTCCAATGCATTCCCACGTGTCTGAGCATGCATCCACACATCCCATGTCATGCTTAACAAATGTAACCTTCAAATAGGCACAATAACCACAACCCAAACAACCAGCCAAACCAAATTAGTAACATGTTTACTTTTATAGACACAAGCTCGCACAAAATACAACTAGTGGCAAAGTAAAACCCTATGAACATAATGCCATTGACCCCCTTGTTTAATATTGGGTAGTAAATTTACACTTTATTAAATATTTTTTCCCCAATATTAAATAATTGCAATATCATATCTCAATATGACAACCACATTAAACAATATCTCAATGTTACAATACAACATCAAATAGCCTCAAGAATATTTCAAAAGAATCTCTACACATTGCATGTCTATCTAGGGGCAACAAAAATAATAATAAAATATAACATTACCAATATTATGTAAGGTGTACAACACCTTTTCCCAACAAACCCAACCCATATTACATAATTTTGACCCATGTTTAGATTTTCTATACAAGGTATCGTTGCTATTATGAACAAAATATGTTGTTAAAATGAAATACTTGATGTTAATTATTGATGAATTTGTATACATGATGTTACTTGTACGGGTTATTTATTTAATAGTTAAGTTCTTACCAAATGTTCACATTAGTACAATGATAACAATGATTCTAGTTAATGTAACACCCCAAAATTGGCATCTTGCAACCCTAACCAATTTTGTTGCATTTGTCACTATTCTAGATCATCAAAGTCCTATTGTACTAGGCAATTCTGAGTTTTTGACTGACTCTACTTGACCTAAGTGTCAAATGCAGGATATCTTAAATATGTATTAATCATACATTATGTTTAATTCCTAAATATCTATTGGCTAAATAAACTCTATGATTGAATTAATTTAATTATAAAGTCCCATCACTTTAATTAAATTAAATTCACCCTCTTTAGCTAAGACACGTGAAAAGGAATTAAATAATATTTAATTATTAAATAAATATCCTCATTTCAATAATTAAAATTAATTATTCAGATAATTGAGAAAAAGTAATTATGAGGTCATATTTATTTAATTAATTGGATATTCTCTCAAAAATCTTTCTTCTATTCAGAAATGGAATCTTTGAATTAATTGTGCTTTAAAAAGAAAGAAAACAATTAAAATCAAATAAAACAGAATTAAATCAAAGAAAGAAAACAGCTAAAGCAGAGGGAAAATAATTTATTGTTTTCTTTTGAATAAAGTTTTCTATTCTGAACTGGCTTTTCTATCTGTTTTATTTCAAAGAGGAAAGTTTCTATTCTGATCATCTCTGAGTCTATAAAAGAACTCCCATTCTTCATTCAAAACCCCTAATTACCGACTCACTTTTGCATTGTTAGAATACTGAATTATTGTCACATTTCTTAATATCTCATATAGAATAATTTCATATTGCAATAAGATAGTTTCAATTTCTAGAATAATTGCATTGAAAATCATGTCTTAGATTATCTTACATCTCTCATTTCTTAGAATAACTTTGCATTGTATTGCATTCATGGAGATAAATCATTCATTCCTAGATTGGTCCATGATTGTGAGACTCGTTCTGAGAGCAATTTCAAAAACCATGTCTTGATAAAAGGCAACAGGTCGAATCATGCAGGCAGACAGGATGAATAATCTCATATTCAGTCTTGTGTGTACCTGGTGAAGGACTATGTTAAAGTGTATGGTGAGTTAACAAGGCCAAATTTACCACATACATTTCTGGCACCCACCGTGGGGCAGGTACATTCTATTCTGGCCTCATTTAATTTCATCTTTTTCACTTTTTTGCATTATGTTTGTACTTCTGTACAAGTTCTGTTCTAATTTCGCGCGAACTTTTTGTACGTCTCGCTCAAACTTTCTAGTTCTTCGTGTGGCATGCAGTACTTCTACGCGTGATCTAGCATACTTTATCGCGCGAAATTACAGACCAGAGCTTTCAGTTTGATATTTTATTGTCTCAGTTTTCTAACCACCTATTGTTTTCTAACATCTGTGATTCTCTGATTTTATCTTTTGAAACAGCATAACAGTGGTTTGCAGGACGCTGAGATACAGAAAAACCATCATAAACTTCTGACATGTTTATTGCAGAACGCTGATATGAAAAAAGGCATTACAAACTACTAATGGGTTTATTCCATGACATTTGTCGAAGACCTTGCGTTTTTTCACTTCTTATATCTGTTTTTAGTAGTTAAAACACACTTCGATTGGTGCTTAAAATGAATCAGCCTTGCGTGATTGAAGTGTTTTTTAGATTGTAATCCTAAGAACTACATGAACGTATCCTCTCCCCTCGCCTTCATGGATCTTGGGTGTAAGAGAAATTCATGTGATTCTTCTAGAGTGGCTACCTTCCGCGAGCTTTAGCAGAGCCGATGAGAGTGGATGCCCAACTGGTAACAGGCTAAAGCCAAGCCCTTCCAAACCGGTATACAAAAAATGCTATTGTGATTAATGTCACAATAGACAAGTGTGAATTCGTTGTGGCAACCAAAATCTCCTCCAGTACCCTAGTGGTGCGTTAAAGTCCCGACATCGTTAAGGTGCAAACCTTGCTTTGAAAGGATTGGGAGAGCCCCCTTTATTGGGAAAATGAATTGATCACAACCACCTGAACGGATGACCTTACTACAAACTGTTGTTCTAGTTTTCCAAAAACCCTCTATCTATTGGCGCGGAAGGTCAAAGACCGACTAAGACGCCCCACATTCTTACGGCTTTTAGTAGAGATAACAGCTCTTTGGGAAGCAATTCCTTTGGGGTCCGAAGCTTGGTATGCCTGAGAAGTGAGTGCATATGTAAGGAGGAGCCCGTGCTTCCAAGCTTCTAAGTTATGCATTAAGAGTAAGCATAGCTGAACTTCGGTTCAAGTGGGGATTCAACAGATATTGTCCTGGCTATCCTAGGATTGTGATGTTCTTGTTCTGGTACTACAAACATTATGTTTAATGTGTTTTGTGTGGGTGTATCATTTGAACAATCGAAACTATCGTCAAAACACACAAACTGTCAATCTTGAACATGTCCAAAACAATCTGTAACTTGAACTATCTGTCGGAAAACATGATTTCATCTTGGAAAACGCAAACTGGTCTTAACAATCTAATTTTGTAAATGTCATTTTTTCAACATTTGCATAGTTTCCCACGAAATTTCCCAATCCTCGCATCATTCGGTGAGAATCGTCACGCGATACGTAGTATACTGTCGCGCGACATTTGGCAACAGTGCCATTATTCTGTCATTTTTTATTTTGTCAACTGGTGTCATTCTTCGCGCGAAGAGAGCATTTCTTCGTGCGGTTCGGTGAGAAACTTTGCGCGACAGAGCATTTCTTCGCACGAAACTGGAGTCTTTTGTCCAAAACAGTGAGCTAAAATCTGTCAGTTAGGTGTACTTCTGTCAAATCTGGTCTCTGATATGGATCTGTTTTTCTGTCATCCATCTTCACACTGTCTGAAACTTGGTTTCTTGGGTTGAGAACTACGTGATTCTTGCTTAGACTAGTCTCGTCTCATGTCTTTTTGATCTCTTTCATTTGTGTCGTCATGCCTTGTGTCGCAATAGTCATCTCTTGGTTGTTCTAGCCTCATCTTAGACGATTTGCACCAAGGATACTTCACCTTTTGGCACGTTCTGTGCAATTACTTTGAGACAGTTTCAAGTTTGGTC
>MU226838.1:761908-782934 GCA_018584345.1 Thuja plicata | reverse complement strand
CTCAACCGGTTTCAATCCATGGTAGGTCACTTGACCTCCTCACATTACTTGTCTTTCTCTGAGGAAGACGACCATTCTTTGAGTCACCCGCATAATAACCCGCTGCACATTGAAGTCATGATTGGTCCAAAGCATGTTCGTCGTGTTCTCATAGATAACGGCGCTGGTCTAAATATTTGCTCTGCTAGTTTCCTTATTGAATTAGGCTATGGCGAAGATTGCATTGATGCTCGCAAAAAGATTACCATTAAAGCCTATGATGAGGAAGAACGTAAATCCAAGGGGCTAGTTGTATTGCCAATTAGAGTTGGTCATGTTGAACGAGATGTTATCTGTCAAGTGCTTGACATACCTTTGGCATACAATATTCTATCAGGAAGGACATGGATCCATGAAATGCAGGTTGTCCCTTCCACATACCATCAGTGCATTAAGTTCTCATTTCAAGGATCTGAAGTGACTATACCTGCTAATACACGCTATGATTGCAATGCCCTTACAAAATCTGCTGACATCTTTGTGCCTGCCAACAGAGAATCTATTGAACTCCTTGAGAATAAATTAAAAGAAATGGAAAAGAGCTTGACACTCAAAGAAACTGATATGGGAGGATATCAGATTGAACCTGTGCTATCTATTACATCTTTTCCTTTGTCTCCACTCTCTTTTGGGAGACCTTTTGAAAGCACTAAACCGTCTACAGTTCCTCCAACAAAGTATGGTGGTACCTTTGTACAAGCCACAGTACCATTAGAAGAGGAAGCTGAAAACAGAGCTATCAAAGCTTGGATCTATAAAAGAGAAGACAATTCTGAACAAACTCCTCCTTATGACATCAAACATGAGCAATATGTCAAAGGTTTATCTATTATGCAACGTTTTGGCTATAAAAGAATGGTCCCATAGGTGCAAATCATAAGGTCTTGATTGCACCACTTAAAGCTATTGGTCGCAGAACACGCGACTCTACAGGTATAGGCTTCCAGAAACTCACATTCCAACAGGGAATAAATAAGTTTGTATCTCGAGAAGATAAGAAACCAACACCTGAAGAAACACCTAAAATTGCAGAACCTGAAGACAGCTCTGACGAGGATACTTTTCCTTACCCTATCCCCCTAGACCTGGCAACATTATTTGCTGAGCCAGATAACTTTATACCACGTGTCAGTACAGTAGACACTGACAGTGATTCTGATACCACCACTTCACTTGCTCCATTAACTTATGAAGAGTGGAAAGAAATATATACTCTAAATCCAAGTCATCAGGGTGATTTATACATACCACCACACTTTCAAGAACAGTTTGACCAGGAATTCCAGTCACTTCTCATTACACAAGAGATAGCTTATGCTACAGACACTAATGAGGTACCTAGGTCAAAAGGTGCTCATCTGACCATAGCAGAGGTTCTAGGTAGAACCCATCCCAACTGGGGACAAAGGGTTGATTTCACTCACGTTCTTGACATGAGACCTAATGATGAAACGGACTCCCATGAATATGAGTTCGACAGCTTGTCATATGTCACTTCTAACAGAGATGCGGATACAACTAATGCATATGAAAACCTTCTCGAAGTAGGTGAACGGTCTAGTGTAGGGTCCCATGAGTCTAACTCCCTAGGTTTTAACATGTCGTCTACTACAGTCGCTAGGAACCAAAGGAATTCGACTATACCTCTGGATGAGATCGCTTTGGGTCTCAACTTACTTGTCCATGCCTTTGATGATTATAACGTGAACGCACTTGAACTCGTCACTCCTCTTTCACTTCGCCATCCCGAGCTTATAGACTGGAACTCTACCTCCCCATCTAATGAAGTCCTTACGTTCCAGAACGATTACGCTCTTGCCTGTTACCTACACGTCGAACCTGTGACGTCTCCCACTAGCGAAGCAAGTGTCAACATAACTGAGGCTAACATCAAGTATCTTAGTCACAAAATAAAAAGAAGAAAAAATAGGAGCTCTAATGGTGAAAACCACCTTGTGGCAGTGTCAGAGCCTAAAACAGTCAAAATAAAAGACGTATCCAAGGGTGAAAACCTCTCCGAGGTGCCCGAGGATGAGATACTTGATGCACTTCCAAGTCATTTTCAGGAAAGATCATATGTGCTTATTGAACCAACTCGACCTATCAACTTGGGTACAAAGGCAGAACCTCAGATTATTCACTTGGCACAATCACTATCAGAGGCAGAAAGAGAGGAATTCACTACATTCTTAAGAAGCAAAAAGATTAACTTTGCATGGAAATATTCAGACATGCCGGGATTAGATCCTAATCTAATCATGCACCATTTGTCCATTGCACCAGGTGTTAAGCCCGTGAAGCAAAAGCTTCACAAAATGCATCCACATGTACCTCTACTTGTCAAAGCTGAATTGGAGAAATTGCTTAAGGAAGTGTTTATCAGAGTAATTGATTATGCAAAGTGGATCTCTAATAGTGTTCCAGTATCAAAACATGATAAATCTATAAGAATCTGCATAGACTTCAGAGACTTGAATTTGGCATGTCCTAGGGATGATTTTCCATTGCCTAATATTAATATGATCGTAGATATGACAGCAGGGTATGAAATGTATTCACTAATGGATGGTTTTTCTGGCTATAACCAGATAAAAATTGCCCCAGAGGACCAAGAGAAAACTGCCTTCACATGTGCCTAGGGGACCTTCTATTGGAATGTCATGCTCTTCGGACTCAAAAATGCCGGTGCTACATATCAAAGAGCTGTTACCACCATATTTCATGACATGATGCATAAAACAATGGAAGATTATATGGATGACACTTTAGCTAAGAGCATGCACCGAAAGAAACATCTTGCCGATCTAGGTCCTATACTAGATCGTATGGAACAATTCAGTCTGAGGCTTAACCCTAAGAAATGCGCATTTGGCGTAACATCTGGAAAATTGCTTGGCTATATCATCTCTGCCAAAGGTATTGAAGTAGATCCTGCAAAAGTACAAGCTATCATAGAAATGTCGCCACCGAAAAATATCAAACAAATGAGAGGACTTCAAGGCCGACTGCAGTCTATCTGGCGTTTTATCTCTCAACTGGCAGACAAGTCACAACCATTTACCAAGACTTTACACAAGGGTGTGGCTTATCAGTGGAACAAAGAATGTGATGAAGGGTTCACACAAATCAAACAGTATCTTGTGAATCCACCAATCTTGATGCCTCCCATTCATGGGAAGTCACTTATACTTTACATCTCTACTACGGATACATCATTGGGTATCTTATTGGCTCAAGAAGATCAGCACAACAAAGAGAGGGCTATCTATTACATTAGTAGAACTCTGGTCTCATATGAAACAAAATATTCTTCTATAGAGAAGTCTTGCCTTGCACTGATGTTTGCTTCACAAAAATTGCGGCACTATATGCTGGCTCATACTACACGTCTAATTACTAAAATTGATCCTCTGAAATATTTGCTCAGTAAAGCTACCCTCACAGGTAGACTAGCTAAATGGGTCATGCTTCTCAGTGAATTTGATATTGAATATGTTGAAAGGAAAGCCATTAAGGGACAAGCAATAGCAGATCAGTTGGCCGAAGCACCTCTAGTAGATTATCAACCATTGCACATTGAATTTCCAGATGAGTCCATATTACTTCTTACACATCGATCATGGACTATATTTTTTGATGGTTCATTTACCCAACAGGGGTCAGGTGTTGGGATACTGTTCATTACACCTCAAAGATACTCTTTACCAAAAGCATACAAGATGTTTCCTTGTACAAACAACATTACTGAGTACGAAGCCCTAATCAATGGTATGAAGATCGCCCTTTAGTGGCACGTAGACGAACTAAATGTTCTTGGAGATTCATAGTTGGTCATCAATCAAGTCAATGATATCTATCAGACAAGGGACGACAAGTTGGTACCTTATAAACGGTTGGTTGATGATCTCAAAAAGTATTTTACTCAAATCACATTTCAACAGGTTCTGAGGGCAGATAATAAAGCAGCAGATGCCATGGCTACTCTTGCCTTTATGCTACAGATGCCTGAAAATGATTTTAGACATGAATTCCTAGTGGAGACGTTACGCTACCCGACCTATAACTCCCATGATTCCCAGATGATCTATTCTATCATAGGACATGACTCATCCCGCTGCCATCATATCTTCTCCTACCTTTGTGACCAGATTATTCCGGACACTTACTCCCAGAATGAGAAACGTCACTTAATTCGCAGTGCTTCACGGTTCGTTATCATCGCTAATGACTTGTATAGACGTGGTCTAGACGGTACCCTCCTTAGGTGTTTAGAACACGATGAATCCAAACGAGCATTAGGAGAGGTGCATGAAGGCATCTGTGGGTCTCACTCTAATGGCCTGACATTGGCCCGTAAACTTATTAGAAATGGTTACTATTGGCCAGATATGGAAAAAGAAGCAACACAGTTTGCTAAGTCTTGCAAACAATGTCAATTACATGGTAAGCTGATTCATGCTTCAGCCAAGGAGCTTATTCCATTCATTACTTTTTGGCCATTTCAACAATGGGCCTTTGACTTGGTGGGTCAGATTTACCCTTCGTCCTCCAATAGACATAAGTTTATAATCACAGCTACGGACTATTTTACTAATTGGGTGGAGGTGGTCTCTCTCACCGTTGCCAATGGCAAAACAGTGGCTATGTTCTTTCTCAATTACATCATCTGCAAGCATGGTGTACCCTCAGCAATAATCACTGATAATGGGGGACAATTCAAAAACAAGGATTTGACATAGCTATGCTCCAAGTTTAAAATTACTCAACATTGGTCTTCCATCTATTATCCTTAGGGTAATGGACAGGCGAAAGCATCCAACAAAACAAACCTTAAGATCCTGCATCGCATAGTGCATAAATCCGGACGAGATTGGCATCTCTGGATCAATCCAGCTCTTTGGGCATACAGGACAAGTATAAGAACACCAACAGGGGCTTCTCCCTATGCGTTGGTTTATGGAGCAGACGTTGTGTTAGCTATTGAGGTTGAGATTCCTTCTCTGCGAGTCTCTCTGAAGGGCCTCATTACTGATGAAGATACCAGAATATCTCGGCTACAAGAGCTAGAATTACTTGATGAACATCGTCAAGTGGCGTTCAATCACCTTAGAGCATACCAGAAAAAGATGTCCAAGAGTTATAACAGGAAGGTTAGACAAGGGATTTCCAGGCAGGTGACCTCGTTCTGAGGGAGAACCCTAAGAATCAACATCGGATCTAGAAAGGGAAGTTTGAACCAAATTGGCTTGGTCCATATATTGTCACTGCAGTGTTTAGGTCTGGTACTTATCAACTTTCTACTACTGAAGGAGAACAACTCAAAGAGCCCATCAACGCTCTTCATCTGAAGCGGTTCTACAGCTGAGACATCTTCAGTATGCTCATGTATATAGTAAAGTCTTGAAAAAATTCTAAAAATTTCAAAATGTCTTGAAAAAAATGATCATCTTAGTGAAAACCTAGTGATAGGCACTTTGATATATCTCCAAAAAAATTATATATTCCAAAAATACAAAAAAAATTAAAAATACAAAAAATACAAAAAAATAGAAAGAAAAAAAGTGTCATTGATGAAAACTTGGCAAACATGCGTCATGGTAGCAAAAAAAAAAAATTTGTCAAGAAGGTGAAAACCTGGTAAACAGGCGCCTCTTGTTCCACAATGTTATATCTATCGCAGCACCACTTGGCTTTACACATTTGCTTTCCTACATTGCTGCTTTCCTACTTACATTTGCTTTCAGTTCCTGTCAAGACACCAACTCACATGGATTGAAATTGGTTATACTCTCAGGGCAACCCTCCTGATCTAGGGGGCACTGCCATTTTATCTTTTAAGGATCTTCACATCAGTCACAAATGGTTCTCACTGCGTCTGCCTATTGATGTATAGCTTATACCACGATCGTTTTATTTGAACATGTCTCTCGCGTCAGTCACCAGTGGTTCTCACTGTGTCTGCCTTCTGTGGCTATTCTATCGAGATTGCTCACATTTGTTACAGTTGGAGTTGTACTCAAATGCTCTATCTATCGATACTCAGTCTTGACGATTCTCTGCTTTAGTTTGTACATATCTTTTGGTCACTTTTGTGACACTTTGGTCCCTTTGCGGACCCTCCTGACTTGTCATTGATTCAGCGCCATACGCTTGGGGGCAATCAAATCTTGTTTGTCCTCGCAACACACGTCAAGTTAGTCATCATTACTTGGAGGCATGGGCCCCCCATTTGATCACATCTTTGGTTTACACCCGAGTCAGTAATCTTGTCACTTCTCAAGGACAACTCGCCACTGACACAAACTGGTGTTTTTCAACACCACCATAAACAATGTTTTTTAACACTATCTTTGGACACGTGTTTTTTAACACACATTGGATATCTCAAACGTAAACATCTATCGATAACAATCAAACACAATGCACTCACAAGCACAACGGTATTTTTTAACACCCTCTAAACATGAATATATTTGAAAACTTTGAAATTGGCTGAGCTATGCTTGAATATTTCTTTGTATGTTGTCTATTCTCATGGATTTCATTGATATTTTCTTTGTCTACTGCTTGTTGGTGTAGTCCCGATGATTCGGAAACGTAAAATAAATAGGGTGTATGTGATAAGAGCTCCCGCAATAAGGTGGAACAGCCTCACATCCCTCGATCTTGTTTATTTGTACGCCATAGTGAGGTCGATACTATCTCCTTGCTTGTTATTGCTCTGTCTGTTATTGCTCTATTTGTTATTGCTCTATTTGTTTACGCATGATCGTACTCATGGTTATCTTGGCTTTGAATGCCTCAATACTGGTGTACTCTTGCAACATTAACTGGAAACAATGTTCAAGTCATCTTGGCTTTTGTGCCCTAGTGCTTACGTTCGTTTCCTACATTTTATCTGATGCAAGTCATATTCATATCCTTATGGTTGCATTGTGGTGCCAGTAAGGGTTGTATCGACTTCGATGTTCCAAAAAAAAAATGCTCAATGATGATAAATATACGATGGGTCTCACAACCATGTCCTAGAATTGCACTCTCATATTGCATCTAGCATAGGATTGCATTTTCATTCTAGACTTGCATTGTGGCAATGATTCAGTGTTCTTTTCATTGCATTCTTCTGCGTTCATACATTGGGGAGTTCTTCTTCACCGTTCTTGTTTCATCACGACTGCACGAGTGTTCGGTCCTCACTCTCGATTCTTCAGATAATCTTTTGGTTAGCATTTGTTGTCCTGCATGAGATGTTAATACCATATACATATTCATATTCACAACTCATAATCATCTATACATTGCATTTACATTCTCAGTTACACATTGCATTAACATAAATCATTTACATACATACATCTTTTCATCTAAATCATACATGTGCATTTCATACATCTACATACATTTAAAACATGTTCATACAATTGCATACATACTGAATCATCTAACCATCTAAGCATATAGGAAACATCTGATAAAGACAACATGACACATGTGATGATACCTAATGTGTTGAAACAAATACAAAATGGTGCTACTCGAGCACGATCTATCTCAAAATGGTGATATAATACAAGGATACCAACGCATCAGATACATCCTATGATCTCATCTCTATCTGTCTATCAAAAAACCCAACTCTGGCCCTCTCCCTCGTCACCTGGAAGAGGTGAAGGTGGGGCCCTATCTGGTGGAGGTGTCATCTGTGCTCCCTCCGACCCTCTCGCATAGCTCGAAAATCTGGCCACCCGAGATGCCTCGTCAGGCACCGCACCTATATATGATGCATAGTAATAAGCTGCCCGTGATGTCTGATGTCGCACCTCCTCCTGTGCTGCCCGGAGCTGCTCTCGGAGATCCTGTATCTCCCGGTCTCTGTCTAGTAATCGTGCATCTCGCACAGCTACCTGAATGGTCAAATCTCCCACCTGCCTCGTGAGCTGTCGAACTCTCTCCCGAGATCGCCGCTGTGGGTCCTGCGCTATGTCCTGTGCAGGCTGATCCTCCTGCATAGGATCATCCTGTTGTACCTCCTCCTGAGGGGGTACCTGCTGCTCCTCAATAATCTGCTCCGTCGGCCGTCGCCGAGACTGTTTGGTGCTCCCACTGCCGCTGGCTCCAACGTCCATCCCCATATGTCGGGCGGGGATGTCAATCTGTACAGTCTGAGGTCGAGGACCCTGCTGTGCCCTCTGCTGTGGTGGGGGCATTTGCATCTGCTATGCCACCTGTGGCTGTACGACCTGTGGGGGTACCACGTGCCCTCGGTCTGCTATACCCACAGGATCAATGAATCTCGAAAAAGGGTGCGTAATGAAGTGCTCCCTATACTCGGCAGTCACGCCGTCATCTACCACATCTCGGGTACATCACATAATGTACTCAATCCCAAAGTGCCTATATGTGCTGTCTCAACATCATCTAACTGAGATACCAATCTGCTGATAGATGGATAATGTGATCTAAATGCTATATCTAGGAAGTCAACCTGCAAGACATACAAACAACAGAGCACGATCAGTAACCTGAGATAATCAAAGCATAATAAGATAATAAAGCATTCAAGACATCCTACAAACGTTAACGACGCTGACAAAAACTATTGGACGCGACGCAGACTGATTTAATGCTCATTTTGACCACTTTTTCCCATGCGAAGAAGCAAATTTTCGCGGGAAGTTCTTCGAATCGCGCGACATTAGACTTTCGCGCGGACTTTAATCATCAGTCGCGCGAGAAAACGCCCTCTAGAAGGGTTTCTCGCGTGAAACTGGGTACTCTCCCGCGCGATATTTCCCTACGGGGCGCGTGAAGAAACTACTTCGCGCGAAGACCCGCAACTCAAATTTTAAAAAAAAAGTGAAAAACGAGCAAAAATTGACAGAAAGCGAACAAATTTGAATTACAGCGGGGTTTGCCAACTACTTACTAGAAGTCCGTACACTGCGGGCCGGCTGTGCCTCCTTGATCGCTCGAATCGATGACTGTTGTAGGGGGCCACCATTTTGTCTTTTAGCTCAGAGCTCTTTTCTCACAAAGTCAAAGGGTTGAAATGATTTGAAAATGACCCTTTTCGTCCTTATATAGGCTTTGACCTAATTTTTTAAAGTGCTCCGTTTTGCGCAAAAACTTCACCATTACCTCATTTGACCGCTTTGAATCCATTTTCGTGATCGAAATCAAAATCTGACACTTCTATATAGCTCAAAATCGCATTTTAAAATTTTTGAGACAGACGCGATCAGACGCTTGTGCAATTGACTTTCTAACGTCGCTTTCTTGTCAGAAACATATCTTATCATCATTTTCTCAAATCTTTGACTTTTTCCTTAAAAGTCAACTCTAGTCAACTCTGGTCAACCCTGGTCAAACTTGGTCAACTAGACCTTGAAATCGCTCCAAATTACTTCTAAATCTTCTGAATTCTTCTGTAATCTGTTCTGAGTTCTTGATCTCCGACTCAACATCTATCTATGATTTTTCGCTCTCCATCATCATTATGATGTCATCTTTCTATTTCGCTCCCGAGGGGGCAGGATGATTACATCATTAAATCTATTTCAATCAATCTAATCTGATTTTCAAAAGTCCTCATTGCTAAGGGCATCTCATCACTTGGGGCATGTTCAGTTTTTCGTACCTCACAATCAAAATTGGATACTCCACAATCAATAAGGGCATCTTTGTTCCTTACATCTTGTCATCTTTTAAGTATCTGAGCAATCTAACTCAGATTCTTAAGGATCAAGCTCTGTTCTGGAGATGGTTCTCGAAAACTATCTTTTTGGGACAGGGATCGGGGCAATCTAACCCTGAGTCCTGATAATCAAGCTCCGTCCTGGAGATGATTTTGAACGTCTATTTACTATCTTTTGAGACAGGTATTGGGGCAATCTAACCCTGACTCCTGAAGGTTAAGCCTCGTTCTGGGGATAGCTTTGTGAAAGATGTCAATCTAACCAGTGTCTTAGAAATCTAACCTAGATATTAGGGGACTAAGCTTCGTTCTGAAGATAGTCCTAAAATCTCTATTTGTCTATGTTCTTTATGGACAGGTATCGGGGCATTCTAACCCTGACTCCTGAAGGTTGAGCCTCGTTCTGAAGAGTCTTGTGAAAGATATCAATCTATTAGGTATCAGGGCATTCTAACCCGGATCCCTGAGGATCAAGCTTCGTTCTGAAGATGACCCTCGAAAACTCTACTTGACCGGCGTCTTGGCAACCTAACCTAGACTTCAGAGAGTCAAGCTATGTTCTAGAGATGGTCTGAAATCTTTGCATCATCAATTTTCAAATCTATTCTTCTGTGCTTCAAGCATCAGACTATTCTTTGAATCAATGCGCTGCTCGCACATCAATTCAAAGAGGGGCAAAATGTAACACCCCAAAATTGGCATCTTACAACCCTAACCAATTTTGTTGCATTTGTCACTCTTCTAGATCATCAAAGTCCTATTGTACTAGGCAATTCTGAGTTTTTGACTGACTCTACTTGACCTAAGTGTCAAATGCAAAAAACCCTAAATCTGTATTAATCATACATTATGTTTAATTCCTAAATATCTATTGGCTAAATAAACCCTATGATTGAATTAATTTAATTATAAAGTCCTAGCACTTTTATTAAATTAAATTCACCCTCTTTAGCTAAGACACATGAAAAGGAATTAAATAATATTTAATTATTAAATAAATATTCTCATTTCAATAATTAAATTTAATTATTCAGATAATTGAGAAAAAGCAATTATGAAGTCATATTTATTTAATTAATTAGATATTCTCTCAAAAATCTTTCTTCTGTTCAGAAATGGAATCTTGGAATTAATTGTGCTTTAAAAAGAAAGAAAAAACAATTAAAATCAAATAAAACAGAATTAAATCAAAGAAAGAAAACAGCTAAAGCAGAGGGAAAATAATTTATTGTTTTCTTTTGAATAAAGCTTTCTATTCTGAATTGGTTTTTCCATCTGTTTTATTTCAAAGATGAAAGTTTCTCTTCTGATCATCTCTGAGTCTATAAAAGAACTCTCATTCTTCATTCAAAACCCCTGATTACCCACTCACTTTTGCATTGTTAGAATACTGAATTATTGTCACATTTCTTAATATCTCATATAGAATAATTTCATATTGCAATAAGATAGTTTCAATTTCTAGAATAATTGCATTGAAAATCATGTCTTAGATTATCTTACATCACTCATTTCTTAGAATAACTTTGCATTGTTTTGCATTCATGGAGATAAATCTTTCGTTCCTAGATTGGTCCATAGTTGTGACTCGTTCTGAGAGCAATTTCAAAAAACCCATCTGGATAAAAGGCAATAGGTCGAATCATGCAGGCAGACAGGATGAATAATCTCATATTCAGTCTTGTGTGTACCTGGTGAAGAAGGACTATGTTGAAGTGTATGGTGAGTTAACAAGGCCAAATTTACCACATATAGTTAATGAAAATGTAACAATTGTAATCAATATGTCAATGATGTTTGTTCAAAAGAATAATAATGGAAAACGGATAAGCAAGTCCATATCAAAGGAAAAATAAAAGAATTCCCATAAACTATACGTATAAATTAATTAATTAAATTGAATATGTAAAATTTCATATAATAAGACCATATCCATGAAAGCAAAAATAGCCAACAAATAAATGTTTTAGGCTTGAGTCTTGTTTGAGAAGTTCATTAAATCAAATCTTTCTATAAATAGATGAATTCAATTATTAATCTAGTGACATCAATCATGAAACATGTCTACTTGTTTCACCTTAGGACAATGATAAATAATATAGTGAGTGCATATATAAGTTTCATATAAATTTTTGACTTAAAGTTTTTTATAAAGATCAAGGATAAGAGTAGAAAACAATTCTTACAAATAAGAGAAATGGATACTTTAAATAACCACTTCTACCAATGAAATAAAGGTAATGATGTATGTGATGTTCTAGTTAATAAAAAGTACCCATTAGTTCTTAACTCTTATTTTAAGTATTTGAAGAAGTATCAACATAGGCTCATGCCTTATATTGGGTAGCAAAATGAACTTGTAAATGACATAAAAACATCCAAAAAAAGAAAAGAAGATATATGTATTATACACACAAAGGAAACAAATAGAAACCTCCAAACAAGTGCACCTACAATTTATTGTACTAAACAACCCTAGAAGTGTAAAAAGCCTCTAATCAACCTGCAACAACCAAAAGTTGACTCAAACCTACAAATATGCACATAAATGCTTGACATTGCTCATGTAATATGCACATAAAAGGTGTGGTGATAACTTGAGATTATTTGCAAATTGCAACCAACCTACTCCAAAATCTCACATGGCATCTTCCAAGTCCTTATGAAAAGACCATATATTGTAGTTAAATAACAATGAAGTACAACAACAATAGATGACCTTAAAAAACTCTTGGAAGGGAGATCCATGCAAACCATAACTCATCCTTCTACAAACACCGCCAAGTAATGAACTGTGCCAAGTATGATCTCCTTTACCTCCCCATGTGAGAGCATTTACAAGACCCAAACACCATGGATGAAAGCCCTAATAAACAAGAAGATCAAACTCACAAACATTCCAAAACTAGGAACCGTCTCAAACATCTCCTCAACTCCAATGCACAAGGAGATAAATTTGTCGAGTAGACCAAGAGTAGGGAGTGAGAATGCTCCTCCAGGATACTCCAAGTCACAATAACTCTTCTCCAAGAACAATCTCCTCTAGGTCCATAATGAACTTGTGTCCATCCACAGGTGTAGGCTCCTCAGTCTTCTTGTTGAAACCTCTAAACAAAAACTGTCTAAACAAATGTTCTCTAAACCCAAGAGAATTGCACCCTTACCCAAGCCTCTTAGTTTTCAAGAGCACCTCCATGGTCAATCCGCCAATGTACTCGATACCAAGAGCACTAATGAGACCAATTGTCAAAACTCCCACTACATGTTTGCATTACCTGGTAACACAACATGACAACTTGATCTCCACAAATCAAAACCTCATGCTCCAAAGAGCATACACTATCAAAAGAACATGTATCATGCCAACGCTCTAATCTAGAGTCAAGAGCCGACCATAGCACAATAAATATGTCGAGTAGACCAAGAGTGGGGAGTGAGAATGCTCCTCCAGGATACTCCAAGTCACAATAACTCTTCTCCAAGAACAATCTCCTCTAGGTCCATAATGAACTCACGTCCATCCACAGTGGTAGGCTCCTCAGTCTTCTTGTTGAAACCTCTAAACAGAAACTGTCTCAACAAATGTTCTATAAACCCAAGAGAATTGCACCCTTACCCAAGCCTCTTAGTTTTCAAGAGCACCTCCATGGTCAAACCGCCAATGTACTCGATACCAAGAGCACTAACGAGACCAATTGTCAAAACTCCCACTACACGTCTGCATTACCTAGGAACACAACATGACAACTTGATCTCCACAAATCAAAACCTCATGCTCCAAAGAGCATACCCTGTCAAAAGAACCTGTATCATGCCAACGCTCTAATCTAGAGTCAAGAGTCGACCATAGCACAATAACAAGCATCTCCAATCACATGAAGAGAACCATCTCATGACAATATAATTCTTGCTACCAAATTTGAACTCCCACTGTAGTGTGACACCGAACTATTAATGGTATCAAAAACAAAATCTGAAAAATGATACCAAACATCACACTAAACAAATATACATGAAGTAGTAATTTCTCCATAATCTGGAGAAGTAGGGCCAAAACCAGCATCTGCACACCTTTGCCCCTTTTCATCGACACATGAAGTGGAGGGATGCACTCCTATCCAGTAACTCCCCATGTGCATGGACATTACAAGGCACAACTAATGACTGTGGCCCTCCGTTGTCCCCTCTCTGTCTACAAACCAGAATAACGCAACTCAAGAAGACCCATTTTTTGTCTCAGCTGGGGTCTACTTGGAGCAGAATAGTTATAAACAAACACCGTTCTATCCCCACACAATGGAAGAAATTGTTCACCTAGCCCAAAAAAAAATTTGGTTGCATCTCTTCCCCAATAATCGTACCTCGTAGGGATGACAGAAAGCTTGGCCAAAATTATGGCCCCACTTATAGCGGTGGCAGCTTCTTCGCTGCACATGACGCCCAACCCAATATGCCCGTTGTTATTGTCCACCAAAAATAAAGCTTATAATGTCATTCGCTGCCTGCAAGACAGGGGAGGCATTCCCATGACAACACCTTCTTTCAGCAATACCTTCACAAAACAACATGCCTGGAGTTCTTACCAATGCAAAACAACAATACACACCCAATAAATTGAATACAAGCATCTGCAACAGAACTTTTTTCATTCTTCGCTTTGGCATTCTTTCCAATACAGGTAAAGGGTTTCTTGCAGGAACCTTTTATTGATGAGCTATTTGCAAGAAGCTTGTATGATGTCAAGCTAGTTTCTTCGGCACAACCACTCATTTCACACATCTCGACACATGAGTTGTAGATTAAATCAACATCACCAGCACTGGCATATGAGGTTACCAACTAGCTGAGGCTCATCATGAGCCTCTTAAGTTTGGCAACTCCTTTATCTAGTTGTCTCTTTCTCAAAATTGAATTGTGGCTTTTTAATTTGCCCTTCATATCCCCGAATTCCAAAGGGTTGTTCATATCCGAGTCTATTGCAAGAGTTCAAACCCAAAAAACTATATTCCATTCCACTTCTACCACAATTTGGCCAAGCCCGCTATGGCAAATACAATGTCCTTTATTAACAACACCTTGGTGATATCGCATAGGGAAATTAAGAGACTTTAATCTCCTACTCTGAGTTCTCCCCAACAAACGTTTTTGTCCAATCCATGGGCTTCTCTCCTTACTGCTCAACATCGAATCTCATAGGCTCTATGAACAATCTCCTACACCAACTCTTTGTCTGCAAGTGACACATTGACAAGGTCTGCAACCCCTCAATTGGCAGAAAATAATGCCCAAGAATTCTTAGAATAATCTACAGTCGACGCATGTAAAACCTCTACAGCCTTGAGTTTTTTCAGATTGTTGACACTCTGCAGAAAATGTAACCAGGGGCATTTTACGATGTCATTGACGTAAAATTTTATTGGTATGTATTTTGTTGTCTCGAATATATAACTGCCGAAGCAACTTTCTCATTAGAGTTCCCATGTTGGTGAATAACAGTTGCATACTGCTTCAAAAAAATATCTGAACTTCTCATGACCTCTCAATTTTATAAAATTTTCTTTGAACGGAATAGCAGTAAACGCCTCTTCCTCTCCCCTGCATCATGTTGCACCGCCTAGCTCTTCTGGATCTTTCCTAGGCTCTGATACCAATTGTAAAATAAGGAAAGCAAATTGAGAACCACAAGAATATACAAAGACAAGATTTAACGTGGTTCCGCCAATTTGGCTACATCCACCAGAAAGCAGAGCTTGAATCTTTATTCAGTCATTACAGCTTACATACATAGGACTTTGCCCTCATATTTATACAATAGTCTTCAATGGAAGATGAAGAGACACAAACAAGAAGATGAAATGAACAGTCGGACTTCATAATCCAACAGTTCCATTGTTCCTTGCTCACCTTTGGTTTCAATGCAACCTACATTGTATTTGGTTAGAACCTATGTAAGTTGTACCAATCAACTTTTGAAGCATGAAAGCAATTTCCTTGAATCCTTGGAAATAACAAATATTTGAAATAGATAGAGATGGAAATGGTATTCAAAGCTTTAAACATGAAAATGGAGTATGTAGCTTGTCACAATCCCCTTCCAATGCATTAAATCAATTTCTTTACGCCTTTGTGAAACAGCAGCTCATCCGTGAGATAAAAATGACAGTAGTACTCAAAGCTTTAAGAGTGAGATAATAAAAGTTGTACCAATCCACTTTCAATGCATGAAATCAATTTCCAATTACCATCAACAAGGAATATGCACATTAATCAAGTCAGCCTTGTACCAAATACTCAAAATGCGTCTCTGCAGAATGACAATCTAATATTAAGTCTTTAAGATCATAACATATGAGAGAAACTGTGCTTTTTACCATATTATAACATATGAGAGAAACTGTGCTTTTTACCATATTCAAAGCTGCAAGATGTAAACTTATTAATTCATAGTGAAATATGTGTGCCTAGAAACAACAACCTAAAATACATTCTCGGTAAGGAGAAATCTCTCTCAGCCAAAAAAATATATTTACAGAGGTTTATATTTCTAAAAAATTCTATAATATCCCTCCCAATATTAGGATAAGAGTGCCTAGAGCAGACGACAGAATAACATCATTACAATGAGAGGTGTTCTACAGTGGAAGCCAGGTACAGAGAGTCATATCATGACTGTGTACATAAAAACCAAAACATAGCTGACACATTTTAAATAAAATAGAATAATCTTTAAATAGTTATAAAATTACATTAAATATCTCTTCTGTAAATACAAATAGCTCTCAAAACAAAAATAAACAAAATAGAATAATTCTTAAATAGTTCTAAAATAAAATAAAATCACTCTCAACTAAAAAAAACAACTCAAAGCTGATATCTCTTGGAGATTTTTAAATAGATTTCTTTAAGATATCTCTCAAGTAAATAGTTATCAGCACCTTTAACTAAGAGGCAATTTTTTACTGCGTTGAATTACAACTACAAGTATCTATACACCATTTCATTGAATTACGACTATCAGAACCTATACATAATTCTCAGATTTTCTATATGTTTGCCAAGAAAAGTCCAACAAATTGTTCTTTCAGGATTACTTTCATGAATTGTGTGATTCAAACCTGGGCTTAAATAACTAGCATAATTTGAATTTCAAGTTATGGGTAAAAATTATGGTTCCAACTAATGACATCTTCTTATCTTCAAAAAGACCCAGGAGTGGGCTTCTACATATAATTTCAAATTAGATATGATATTATTCTTTCTGGTTCAGGCTCAGTTAAGAGCATGCCTAACACAAGGATTACAAAAAAAAAGAATGAATTCCTTGTCACCATCACTGGGCAGTGTCATAAATGCAACTGTTCTAGCATTACTATCAAATAATATCAATCAGCATTCCCAGAATTCAGTAGAGCAATTTCATGGTGTTGGTGACACAGAGACACTAAGAAAAATGTTGTTAATTGTTAATATACAAGTAAGACATAATGACACTACACAATTTTGGGTGCAGAATTTAGGCACTGACAACAATGTTGAGTTGCAGAGTATACAGAGGAAAAAATAATAATTTGCCATGGCAACATAATGTGCAGGCAATAAGAACAAATACACAAAATACAGTCCCGATCCTCAATTGGGTTGACCTCAAAAATTCCAATAATCACTTACTGATTTCTGATCAAGCAGAGCCTGCAACTTTCAGGAATGCTTGTGAAGACTGAAACAATGACAAGTGGATGGAGGCCATGCAAGAAGAGATGGACTCTCGTGGCGAATCATACATGGAACTTAGTGAAGCTTCCACCCAATCGAAGGGCCTTGAAGAATCGATGGGTGTATTGACCTGAAAGAGGAAGATGAAGGTGGAAAACGCTACCAGGTGAGATTGGTTGTGAAGGGATATGGTTAGCAAAAGGGGGTGGACTTCAATGAAATCTTCTCACCAGTTGTGAAGATGATGACCATTCGAGCGGTTTTGAGTTTGACAGTGGAATATGATTTTGAGTAACAACAACTTGATGTCAAAACTGCATTTCATGGTGACATAAATGAGGAATTATGTATGCAGCAGCCTGAATGTTTTGAGAATCAAGGATGAGAATTTGTGTTTCAGGTTAAGGAAAAGCTTGTATGGGGCTCAAGCAAGCCCTGAGGCAGTGGTACCTCAAGTTTGATAGCTTCAAGGATGAGCGTCATTTCACACTATGTGAATCTGATCTGTGTGTTTACTACAAGGTATTAGGGAATAGTGAATTTGTTTTGGTGTTGTTCTTTTTTGATGATATGCTAGTTGCTTGCACTAGCATGAGAGTTGTTCATGATTTGAAACAACAGTTAGCTAAAAAGTTTGCAATGAAGGACTTAGTGACAGCAAAGAGGATACTTGGTATCACCGTAAGGGATAGACTGAAGAAGGAAATCAGATTGTCACAAGAGAAATACATTAAAAAGCTCTTGGACAGGTTTAGTATGAAGGATGCTAAGGTTGTTAGCACATCATTACCTTATCACTTTCATTTATCTTCCGCCATGTGTCCTATGACACAAGAAGAACAAGAAGAAACGAAAGGTGTTTGGTATTGTTAAATTTGTATCA
Organism: Thuja plicata; assembly: GCA_018584345.1. Classification (NCBI taxonomy): domain Eukaryota; kingdom Viridiplantae; phylum Streptophyta; class Pinopsida; order Cupressales; family Cupressaceae; genus Thuja; species Thuja plicata. Next base: position 764,605 of record MU226838.1, on the reverse strand, counting down.
GATTTGATAAGTGAGTAGTTTTAATTTTTCTTTCTATTACTTATTTCACAACTAAGCTATATGACTATGAACTCTATGTGCAGGTTTCTGCAAATATGAGGAGAACACAAATTAAATCACGAAGTATTTGCTGGACTGTAAATGAAGGAGATCGATGTATTATTGGCTTGCACTTTCGATACTTGCCTTTAGAATTGAAATCGATCAAGATATATATGACATGGTTTGGACATGTCGATGAATAGGCATACCTCCACGTACGTGGAGACATGTCTCTTCATCGAGATGCCTCTCTAAACAGAGATTCACATAATTGTTTATTGTTGTTAACAGCAAGGTAACGATTCACATAATTATTTATCATTAACAGCAAGGTAACAATTCTCATAATCATTTGATATTGATGATCGACCATAGTCAATTCAAACAGCAATTAATAATATCGAACTGTTTAATGTGGATGATCGATTATTATATTGATCATTCCATTTGATCAATAAAATCGATACTTATGATCATTTAGCATATGATAAATAATTCGGTACTCATATTCAATTCGGTATAAACAGCATGATTATAAATTCAATTTAATCACAAGATTAATATAATTGATATTGCTTATCAATTCAACATGAATTTAATCTCATTGATTTATCAACAGCATGATTAATGATTTAATATTCCAATCATAAATTATGTATGTATAAATATTCATAATAATAATAATAAGAACACTTATTATTATTACATATATTAATATGTATACATACATATTAACAAATCATTAATCATGCCGATGGTATAATCAGCATCACTTATACTCTAAGGAGACCACTAAACTCCCAACAAAATAACACTCCATACCAGGAAAAAGGCATCCAGCATACATAAAATCGCATACCATACATGACACTGTGACATTAGGTGCAATTGAGGACGAACGGCTAATTAACCAGGAGCACTGTCAACTGTGTGCCGAGAATTTTTTCCTGCGAACCGCGCAACACACCATGAGACTGAAGACCGCCATAGACCACAGGTGGAATGTTAGCAGCAGGAAAGTTGGACATTCAACAAGATAACGTGGGCAGGAAGAAAAGCATTTGTACAAAACAAAAACTAACAAAAGTGTTAGGACAAAAAAAAAAGAGACAGCTGGAAAAGAAAACACAGAACATTGTGCAACGTGCGAGCAGAAAACACGGAACATTGTTCAACTATGTGGGAAAGAAAACACACGGGGTTTCTGTTATATGTTTACAATTAGGGAAAGCGAAATATTAAGCTGAGGTAGGGCAGGGAAGCAACAAGAATCATAGAAAGGTGTGTATCAAACTGACACCATATGAATCTTGATGTTTGTTACTAAGTTTTGTAGGATACTGAAGATATAGAGTTTTCTATAGGTTCACAGAAGGAAAGCACGAATGGTTTTCTTTAAATGTTTGAATTGTATGAGAATAGAATGCAGAAAAGATGATGAGTTTGAGATGGAGTTTAAACATATAGAACAAAAATGGTATTTTCTTCTTGTCTATTCATCAAATTCAGATGATATGATTTGTAATGTGCGTTATTCAAGTTTTGTAGGGTATTAAATAGTGAGTATTGTTTAGCTTGACACTAGGAAAACATGTAGGTTTTCTTGAAAAGGTAGAATTATTGAGGAAGAGAATGGGAAAAGGTGTTGAGTTTTTGTTGGGGTTTAAAAAATAGAACCAATAGGGTTTTGTTTTTTACCTGTCTTTTCATTATATTCACACCATGTCGATTTTAATGTTCATTTTTAAGTTTTTTAGGGTATTAAAGAATTCGAGTGATGCACAGCTTGAAAGTAGGAAAACACATAGGGTTTTCTTGAAATGGTAGAATTATCTAAGAATACCATTGAAATGAGATGATGAGTTTGTGATGGGGTTTAAAAAATAAGAAACAGCAGGATTTTTCTTTTTCATGACCTTTCATCAAATTCACACCATATTGAATCTAATATTCATTTTTAAGTTTTATAGGGTATTAAAGAATTAGAATATTACATGGCTTGATAGTAGGAAAACTGTTGATGTGAGTTTTGTACCACTACATAACATATAGGACTAAACACTTGATACGGGATATCAAACGCTCAACCCTCTCTTGAAAAGTATATACTCACAAAGGACGTGAGGAAACACTCCAAGGTTCTTTACCTGTGGATCCTAACTCAGTTATATTGATGTGATTTGCTGGTAATCACGTCGGCGGGCTTACGTTGTTTCTTCAAAGATATTGAACTCGGGCTATGATGATGATGGATTCTAGCTTTTCAATGTATATTCCCTTTGTTTCTCCTTCTAAATTTATGTCACTTTTAACTTCACTTCACAAACTCTTTCTACTAGGCTACTCACTACCTCGCTACTACTCCAAAGGATGAAGAAGTTAACAAATGGACGGGGATCAAACCTAATGAAAGCTTACCCGCGGTGCTACTCCCATAGATGCAAAGATTCGAAGGAAATAAGACTAGAGTACCACACAAGGCTTCCTAACGAGCCGCTAGGATGCTAGTGGCCTAGTTTAATGATCCATATCAAACACTTGCTAACATCACCATGCAATTAACCATTTACTCTATTCTACTTAACAACTTTCTTGAAATGAAATCTATTCTAAAGCAATTCAAGGAAATCTAACTCTAAAATTTGGAAGTAAGAA
>MU226838.1:605707-639802 GCA_018584345.1 Thuja plicata | reverse complement strand
TAATTCATTTCCTTTTTCAACAAATAAAGTGCTTTAAGTGGGGATTTTTATTTATTTAATTAAAAGATGGGTTTTTCTTTCAACTAAATAAATTAGAAGAATTTTATTTAATTAAATGGGGGAAATTAAATTTAAATTAATAAGAGGAATTTAATTAAAAGGGAGATTAAATCTTTTAATTAAATAAGAGGAATTTTATTTAATTAAAAGGGAGATTAAATCTTTTAATTAAATAAAAATGATCAAACCTTAGGAAATATTGAAATAATTGAATTAATTACAATTTGATCAAGGAAATTGATTTGAATTGAAAATGTTCCAAAGCATTGATTCAGAAATTTGATAAAATGATAAAATAATAAATGGGGCCCAAAGTCTAGGCGACCATTTTAGGGTGCATACAATTACCTTTCCCTTTGGATGTTTCTCCTTGATTGTAATTAGGAAAGGGTTTTTTAAATTTCGTATGGTCCTCATTGGTAATATGTTCGTCTACCTTGATCTTACCTCCTTCAATGAGGTCTTGGATAATGTGCTTGAGCTTGAGACAATTATTTGTCTTGTGTCCCTTGTTTTTGTGGAAGACACAATAGGAGTTATCATCCCACCATCTGGGTTTAACCATCGGTTCCCACAGTTTAGAATCGGGAATCGTAAGAACGTTGTTATCCACCAATGTTTTTAAGATGATCTCAAGAGGTTCCCCCAAAGGAGTGAATGTTCTTTGGGGTTTTGAAGTCCATGTTCATCCCTTGTCATTATCATTGTCTGTTTTGGGAACGGGAGGTGTTATTTTAACCTCTTTGCTTGCTTGCATGCCATTGGTTAGATTGAATGCTTCAGGTTTAGAATTAATGTTAGAGGCATCAACTACTCCATCATTAACAACATTTTTGTTTTGTTTCCACCATTTAGGCTTGGAGTTGGAGCTACTGCCTTTGTTTTCATTTTGAAGGGTGATCTCTCCCTTTCTGACCATGACTTCCTCAATACGGAGGGCATTTTTAATCATCCTATCGAAGCTAGGAGAATCTTGCATTTGTAGAGCATAGCTCAATTCTGGCATGAGATTATTGACAAAGATTTCCATTTTTATATTTTGGGAATGACCCTTGAATATCGTGCAAAAATCTTCCTCCATCTTTGTAGGAAGTGTGTAAAGAATTCTCTAGTTTTCTTCTTGGTATTGCATAGGTCCATCATAGTGACATCATGTTGAATGTTGTAAGAGTAATGTTGAATGAACCGTTGCATCAATTCCTTGAATGTTTTGACCTTAGGATTAAATTTTGAAAACCACTCCATGGCATCACCTCCTAGACTTCCTAGAAACAGTCGCATGAGGTATGTGGGTTCGTGCATGTATTCAATGCTTAGAGCACATAATTCTCTTACATGATCATGTGGATCAGTTTCTCCTGTGTACTTGTCATACTTTGGCCTTGCCACATTAGGAGGAAACAGGGCCATAGTGATACTCTTATCAAAAGGAAATGGATAAATGGCGTCAAAAGAGTATTTTGTTTTAGGTTTGTCCTTCTCTTGTTTGAGGTTGGTGAGCTCTGTTTGCATTAGATTGAGCTGTTTAGTGAGAATAGATATCGGGTTTGGTACTTCCTTTTCTTTGAGGTCGTCCACATTATAATCCTTGGGTAGCTTGACACCTGAGGATGCTAGATGGAGGAAATTTTTTTCTTTGTCATCACTGATTATTCATTCCAATAGCTTGTGGATCCTTTTACTTTGTTTGAGTTTCTCATACTCATCTTCAGGGATTTCTTCTTCACTATCTGACCCAAATGAATTATGTTCAAACTTGGGTCTTTCTTCCTCTTTTGTGCCTTCAGATTGTGCTTGTTTGCCATCATTATAACCCTTAAAATCCTTGCTCCATTCGTTAGCGTGGCTATCCATTGGAGGTGAATCTAGATCAAAAAGGGAATTGCGAGAAGTTTCTCCTTGGAAGTGTGGGGTTTTAGGAGGCACTTTTGATCATTTAGTTGTGTGCTGGTTGCGTCTTATATTAACCATGAAGTTTGTTTCTCAACTTTGTTAATGTTTCCCAATAGTGCAAGTAAGGATTTTCAGATCGTTCAAGTGGGCATGTCTAGGTAGAAGTTACTATTTTATTTGTTGGTGGATGTAAATGATTCCAGCGTCAGAGGGTTAGAATGCCTGATAGTGAGCTGGGAATCAAGTTGTTGATAGAAAATGGATAGACCACATGTATTGAACTGATCGTGAAAGACTGACTATGCATGCAAGGTGGATGTTTCAAAAGTGTTTGAAAATAACAGTAGGGAGACCAGAAGAAATAACAGGAACCAGCTAAAGAGAAAAAAGGGTACCTAAAACAACTGAGACCTCCTAAGAAAAACCGCTAGAAATGCCCACTGTCCTGAATGCAAGCTCCTAGATATGAGCCTCTGATGGTACTAGATGCGATCCTATAATTTGGATGTGACTATATGCTAACTAAATGTGATCCAATGCACCAAATGCGATCCTAAACCCTGAATACGACTTGAGAAAAATAGGATGCGATCTTATGATGGTCTTGTCAGTTTTGGTCAATTTTAAAAAAAATGTTTTTGAAGTGCGTGAATTTGTTTGTTTTCAGATTGCATTAAGAGGTGTGGTAAGGCATGAAAAACACATGTACTCCAGGGTTTGAATTTTGTTGATTGTTTTGAGGAGCTTATCTTTTTAGTGAGCTTTTGAACACGTCAAACAGTTTTGCATTGTTAAGGGGTGAAACAAACACTCTTTTTGCCCTATTTTCTAGGTGGAGGATGAAAATCTTTGCTCGTTGACTTAGGTACACACTCAAATGCTAATCAGAATACAGCCATCACCAAGCACACAATGGCTCCAGTCATGATGCTGTATTAGTCGACTCCAAATGCAAGTGAGGGCACGATATGATGAGTGTCGTGGGGAAATTACTTTTTGCCTTGCACAAAGATTATTACCCTTTCGGGGATGAATCGGGTATTCTTTTAGTTGAATTTGTTGTAGATTATTGGGCAATCTATTCGAAACTGTCCACCATAGAATTACACAAGAAAAAATTGAGGTGTATAGCCCTATGAGTATCTGAATATATGTAGTCTCACAAGGAAGATTCAAGCGGCTTCGCTCTACATATACCCTGATATGTTCAAGGAATGATGTCAAAATTCCAAGAACAAAACTAGTTCTATCTTCTGAGGCTTTGGCCTACAAGGAAGCAACTATTTATAGTGAGTTGGAAGGGTCAACGTAAGACCTGTCCTCACTTGGGTCATTCCCAGGAGATTTTTTCCTCAACGAGCAGGCCCTCTACTGTTTAAAGATCGGTAACCAGGATTGGTGAGCTTTGGATGTCTAGATTTTTTATTCTTCTGAAGAAGAGCATACTCTCCTAATCTAAGCCATTTTCTTCCCAAACACTTAAAACAAAAAAATCTTTCCCTCAAGCTATGTTGAGCTTGATTTAATTGTTCCTATCTTAAAGAAAATAGAAAGGGAAAGTTTGTTTTGTTCAATTAACCACAAAATTTAGTGAGTTTGTGTTGTTCAATTACTGAATCCGAAAGTAATTAAATGATGTGTTGTTCATTGAGCCCACATATTTAGTGCTTTGTGTTGTTCAATTACTGAATCTAAAAAGAATTATATGATTTTGTTCATTGAGCTCACATGATTTAGTGATTTGTGTTTGTTCAATTTCTATCCCCAAAATGAATTAAATAGCGTGTTTGCTTGTTTAGTTACCCGCAATTTTGTCATAAATGATAAGACAACGTCTAACTTTCTAATTTTCCTCAAGAGAAAAAGAGCATAATATCTAGTTGTTTTAGCAAGTGGCGAAATGGTCTTAAGTTCTTGAAAAGCAAATAAATAGAAGTCAAGATGGGGGGTTTGGCAACCTGTAAAAACCACGTTAGTATCCGCTTAACCCAACTCCATGAAAACCACCAAAATTACCTGAAAACACTTGCTAATCTGCAAGATATAAAAAATCACAACTTGTCAGACTTGTTAGGATTAGGCAAATGAAGTAGACAAGCTTCTCAACCAAATACGAGCCTAAAATCCTACTGAATGCAATATAGTATCCAGGATGCGATCCTATTCATCAAATACGAGCCCTTGCTGACCAAATGCGAGCCAAAACTAGAAACGATCTAAGAAATCCCAGATGCGAGCCATAATTTATGCGATACGATGGCGTATCTGGGATGCGATCCTACAAGATTAAATGTGATTCTATGACCGAATCTTGAGCATGCAAACTGACAAGAAAGTGTTGGAAAATGAGGCTAAATCAAATTTCATGCCCCACGGTGGGCGCCAAAAATGTGTGTGTGTATTTGGGTACCTGATGAAAAAGATACAAACACTCAATAAGTCATTACATTAGTCCAAAAGGTTAGATAAAATATTTAAAACCACTAATATCGACCTATTACCTGCTAACTAGGAGGAGTGTAATTAGTAACATATCAACCCTCAGAATATGCTACAAATCAGTGACAAATACAACCTAGCATGAAGGATTTTTAGATTAAAACAAACTAAAAAGATGAAAAACAAGCATTCTAGCTCTAAGCATGTGAATATTTAACAATGAAAAAGCATGGAATAAGAAGTGCAATATGATTCTAAGAGTAATCCAACAACATAACAATGTGATTTTGATCTAATGTGAAGGCTCCTTTACTCTAAAAAATGGCTTCTATTTATAGAAGAATGAGAGAGAGAGAGAGGGGGGACAAGGTGAATTAATGAGTGAAGGGGCTCATTAATAAAGATGTAAGAGCCACTAATGCCCAAGGCATTAATGAGGCATGAGAGAGACATAGGCTTAAGGCATCTTTATTAATGAGACATTAATGAAATCCTTAAAGAGGCAAGGGAGGATGTAAGAGGATGGCTTGAGAAAGTGGACCTTAAGGAAGTCAAGCTTGAGAAAGTGGACTTTCTCAAGTGGGTTGAGTTGCTAAGCATTCCCTAATGGAATGTGACAACATTAGGAGGTGGGTTAGGGTAGAATTTAGGATTAAGATTAGATTAGCATGGGTGAAGGGGTTGAGAAGGGTTAGAACCCAGGGTAGAAGTGGTTGAGATAGGTTAAGTTGGGGTTTAGGAGAATATTAATAAATGAAATAAACTTATTTAATCCATTTAGAAATATAGGAATTAATTATTTAAACAATGAAATTGCTTTTTAGTAATTAGGGGACTATAGCCATTTTAATTAAATTAAATAGGCTAGGGAAATGGGTTATTTTGCAAGTGGGTAATTGATTTTGGGATTTATTTAATTCCTTTATGATTAAATACTATAGCCATGTTTGATTTTGGTTCAATTTGATTGGTCAAAATTGATTTAAATTATATGGCTATAATAGTTAATATAAATTAGTGATAAAAATACCTAGGACATTAAATTGATTTGAAGAATTATGCCAAGCAGTAACAGGGTCGTTTGGACATAATCGAGGGTATGATCACACTTAGGACAAATAGGGTCCATAGTTAGAACAGACCAAATTTAGTTGGTTACACAACTCTATATTTTTCATCTGGAATCAAATCTTTCAGGGACACACAAAGAGAAGGTAACTCAACCTCGAGGGGTAGAATAACTTTAGACCCATAGACAAGGGAATATGGTGTGGCTCCAGTGGGAGTACGGATGGAAGTACAATAATCCTATAGGGAAGGATTCAATTGGACATGCTAGTCATGGCCAGTGTCATTGACAATCTTTTGAAGGATTTTGACAATGGTTTTATTAGATGCCTCAACTTGACCATTACCTTGGGGGTAATAAATGGTAGAATAATGGTGGGTGATGTGGAATTTAGCACATAGTTCATCCATATCTTGATTTTGGAATTGCTTCCCATGATCAGTAATAAGATGCATAGGGATACCATATCTGCAAATGATATAATTAAGGATAAACATGGAAACTTGTTTGCCTGTGGCAGTGATCAATGGAACGACTTCAATCCACTTGGTAAAATACTGAGTTGTGGTTATAATGAACTTATGGTCATTAGAAGATGGAGGGTGAATTTTGCCCATGAGGTCAAGTCCCCACTGACTGAATGGTAATGTTGTTGTAAAAGGATGAAGCTGTTGTGCTGGTGCATGAATAAGATTCCCATGTATTTGACATTTCTTGCATTTCCTAGAAAAATAAAAGGAATCTGTCTCCATACTAGGCCAGTAGTAACCCATACGCATGAGCTTCTTAGCCAAGGAAGGACCACTCGAATGTGTTCCACAAATACCCTCGTGTATGTCTTGCAAGGTAGTTTGAGCTTCATCATGTTTAATACATCGTAAGAGAGTATCGTCAAGACCTCGTCGATACAAGGTGTCAGATATTAGGAGATAGCGAGAGGTTTGGCGTAAAAAGGTTCATTTTTGGTTTCTGGATAAGTCGGGTGGAATGATATTGTCTTTTAGGTAGGAATATATTTTTCCGTAGGTAGGGGAATCTTGTCCAATAATATGACATATGATACTTGTATCAGGATCATCATACACAAGATAAGCCAAGGATTCCACTAAGAACTCAAAATGGGCTTTGGTATCTTCTGCATCAAATAGAGAAGCAATTGTTGCCATAGTGTCTGCAGCCTTATTTTCATGTCTTGGAATTTTCTCAAAGGTAATGATTGAAAAATATTGCTTAAAGTCATCCACCATATGCTTTTATGGTAACAACTTGTTATCTTTGGTCTGGTATTCATTATTAACTTGATTGATAATCAACTGGGATTCTCCATAGACATTCAATTCAGTGACTTTCCATTGCAGAGCCATCTTCAATCCAATCATCAAATCTTTATACTCAGCTACATTATTTGTACAAGGAAAGAGTAACTTATAAGACTTTGGTATTGTATATCCTTGTGGTGTAACAAATAACACTCTAGCTCCTGAACCATGCTGAGCATATGATCCATCAAAGTACAACTTCCATGTTTGTGTAGATAATGTAAATATATGTTCATCTAGAAATTCTGTATGTATAGGTTGATCATCTGTTAGGGGTGCCTCATCCAATTGATCTGTAATTACTTGTCCCTTGATGGCCTTCCGATCCACATACTCAATATAAAATTCACTAAGCAACATAACCCACTTAGCCAATCTTCCTATCAATGTTGTCTTACTCAAAAGGTATTTCAAAGGATCAATCTTTGTAATAAGCTTGATGGAATGAGACAACATGTAATGTCACCACTTCTGTGAAGCAAAGACCACTGCTAGACATGCTTGTTCAATTGGTGAATAATTGAGCTCATATCCCACAAGGGTACGATTGATGTAATATATACCTTTCTCTTTTCCTTCTTGATCTTGTTGGGCCAAAAGAGCACCGAGTGAGACTTCTGTAGCTGAAATATAGAGTAAGAGTGGCTTGTCTGGAATTGGTGACATAAGAGTAGGAGGATTCGCTAAATATTGCTTGATCTTAGTGAAGGCTTCTTCACACTTATCATCCCACTTGAATAAGATTCCTTTATGTAAAAGGTGTTGAAAAGGATGAATTTTGTCTGCTAATTGAGAAAAAAACCTTCTGATTGATTGGAGGCATCCTTGTAAAGATCTTAATTGACTGATATTCATAGGTGAATCCATCTCCATGACCGCCTTAACTTCTCCTGGATCAACTTCTATGCCCTTAGCTGAGATAATATACCCTAACAATTTTCCCGATGTAACCCCAAATGCACATTTCTTTGGATTGAGTCTAATCTGGTACTTTTCCATTCAGATGAATATTCTATCCAACACTCTTAAATGACCACCTTTTTTCTTAGATTTTGCGAGGATATCATCAACATAATCCTCCATTATGGTATGCATCATGTCATGAAAGATTGTGGTCATAGCCCTCTCATAAGTCACACCAGTATTTTTGAGCCCAAAAGGCATCATATTCCAATAGTATGTGCCCCAAGGACATGTAAAAGCAGTCTTTTCCTGGTCTTCTAGCGTAATATTGATCTAGTTATAGCCAAAAAATCTATCCATTAAGGATAACATATCATGCCCAGCCGTCAAATCAACTATAATATCGATGTTAGGCAATGTAAAGTCATCTTTAGGACAAGCTTTATTGAGATCTTGAAAATCTATACAAATCCTGATAGACTTGTGTGGCTTGGATACTGGTACAATATTGGAAATCCACTCAGCATAATCAATGGCTTGAATGAATCCAACATCCAGTAATTTCTTCAATTCATCTTTGACCATAAGTACAATATGTGGATGCATTTTTCTAAGTTTTTGCTTTACTGGCTTGATTCCTGGTGCAATAGACAAATGATGCATAATAATATTAGGATCGAGCCTAGGCATAGCAACATAAGACTAGGCAAAGTTGACCTGTCTCTCTTTGAAAAACTGTGAAAAGGATTCTTTTTCTGATTCTGTTAAGGATGTTGTTATCTTCAAAATACATGGGGACTCCTCTGTTCCAATGTTGAGAGGAAACGTTGGTTCAATAAGTATTGCAGATTGGTCTTGATACATATAATTAGGGAGAGTGTCAATCCTTCCATCTTCAAGTGCCTCAGATAGGTTTTCACCCTCAGATACGTCTTTTCTTTTTACTTGTTTAGGATCTAACATTGCCACTAAGTGGTTTTCACCATTAGATCTATTGATTAGTTTCACATTTTTACGACTGAAAGGATTGGCACCCTCTCCAAAATAAGCCATGTCATTGATTTCTATTGGAAATCCTGATTTATGATCCCTAGGTGGTAGATGATCTCTGATTCCAAGATAATCGATAATTGCATCATCATTATGGAAAACATTAAGTTCTAGATTATTGGGAGAATCCCAAGCTATAAGCTTAGGGTGGATAATGGGTATTGGATCATTTGGGTCAATTTCAAAGGTTGAGATGGTATTGATGGAAATTTTCTCAAAGTTTATGATTTTATTGGCAAGGTCTATTTCCATACTCTTGTCTAAATCACCTATCTCAAAATAATTCTCACTTTCCTCACAATCGCCAAGAGTAGTATCATGTGAATCTAATCATAATGCTTCCATCCTTGAACTCTCCCACTCATGATAATCGTTACTATAGGTATGGAAAACATCAACTCCTATCTCTTCGGTATAGCTAGATAATGAATCATATTCACAAGCATTAGAATCATCATCATCATCATCATCATCCTTAAGTCTGTTAATGGTTTCTATCACTATCTTTTGCTTTTCTGGATCTACATACATGCCATGTTTTCGGAACCGTAATGCAGAAGATTTAGAATTCTTGTAGAAAGATGTAATCTTTTCTTTACCTTTAGATTCCTTTGGTCCTTCTCCTTTGTATCCTAATCCTATGGTGTCTCTTTGGTAATTTGGATTTTTCAAAATTGGTTTTATAACACCTTCTCTTTGCAACCCTATAGGTCCACTGCCTTGATATACCATTTTTTGCAACAAAGTATATCCTTTAACATATACATCGGGTGATATATACTCATGTCTTTCATCTTCTTGATCTTTATGGTGTTTAAGAAAATGATTAGCATTACGCTCAGCTCCCTCTTTTGATATAGTGCCCCCACTTATAAATGTGCCATAAACAAGTGTAGAAGGAGCTTCTGCTTGTTGTTTGGTAATCAAAGATTTTCCATATTACTTAGGAGATAAGGGTAACTCTGTGATACATAAAGTTTGACCCAAAGTCTATTCTCCCATACTTTTCTCTTTTATGTCTATTTTTATCCCATTGGATTTAGAGGTCAATGCTTCATTAATTGGATCAATGGGTGTTGTTATAGGAGATCCAACATGATTATAGGGTACCAAGGATTCAGGTGTCGTCTTCACAGTGTTGCAATACTGAAAAGGATTTGGATCTCCTTTGATAGTTATTTCTTGACCATTATGTGGAAACTTCAAACATTGATGATAAGTTGATGACAAAACTTGCATAGAATGAATCCAAGGCCTCCCCAAAAGAATGTTATAGGCGAGATCCATATCAAGAACTTGACAAAGTACATCTTTGACTACAAGACTGACTCTGATAGGAAGAACAACATATCCCTTGGATGAAATCTCCTCTTCATCATAAGATTTAATTGTGATTTTCTTCTTTGGATGTACAACACTTTCATAAAATCCCAATGCAAGGACTAGTTTTAAAGTACATATATTCAAGCCAGCTCCTCCATCTATTAATACTCTTTTGATTTTATGATTTTGCACAAGGCCTTCTATATGGAGTGGAGCATTATGTGGTTGATTATTTGCTAGATCATCATGCTCAGTGAAGGATAGGTAATGTGGAGTTTTCAAATGTCCCGCCATAGCTTGGAATTGGTCTTGATCTAGATTTGTAGGAACATTGGTTTCTAGGAGAGCTTTCTCAAGAATATCCTTCTGAGAAGGTGACAGACGCAAAATCTCTAGTATAGATATTTGGGCTGGTGTTTTCTTTAATTGATCCAAAAGGTTGTATTGATTGGAAACATTTGGTGTGGTCTTTGGAACATAGGTAGACTTCTTATGAGAGGTGCTAGGTTTGGATGAGAAACCTTGAAGAGTAACCTTGGATTGGGCTCAAGTAGTGACATTAGTTGGTTGACTCTTTTCTTTGATATAAATCACATTGACATAGTATTGGGAAAGATGGCATTCATAAATGTGATTTATATAGTTGTAGGATGTGGTATTGTAGTTGGCTTGATTATCACCCTTAGCATTGGACAAACTTCCTTTCTCATGTTCGAGAAGTGGATCTTTAAAAGCTGTATGTGATTTTTTTGAGGTATGTCCATCAACACTAATTTCTCCACTTTCAATCAAATCTTGTATCACATGTTTGAGACTTTGACAATAATTGGTTTTGTGACCTTTCCCTCTATTTAATTCACAATAATCGTTATCATTCCACCAAGAAGGCTTCACCCTAGGTTCAAAATCTCTAGTTTTAGGAAGTGCAATGAGTTTCTTTGTGATTAACTTCCTTAATGCAGATTCAAGAGATTCACCCAAAGGAGTAAAAGTTCTTCTACATGGCATAAAGGGTAATCTTGATGAATTGTTGTTGGTATTCTGATTTTCACTTTGATTTCTACGAGTAGGTTGAGTAGCATTGGCTTTTCTTGTGAGATTCAAAATAGGTTGTGTTGGTTTAACATTTTCATTGTCCACAATCCCATCATTGACAATGTTCTTGTTTTTGTTCCAAAATTTGGACTTGTCATTATTGTTGTTGTTGGAATTTGGATTTGAAGATCCAACATTGTCTTTGGAGTAAAGCTTAATCTCACCCTTTCTAACCATAGCTTCCTCAATTTTGACTCCATTTTCAATGAGCTTATTAAAGTTTGGAGGACATTGCAATTGTAACCTATAGCTCATTTCTTGTGTAAGGTTACTCACAAAGATATCCATCTTTTCTTGTTCAGGAATTGTTCGTGGATACTTGCAAAATAATTGACACCATCTTTGCAAAAAATTAAGGAAGGGTTCTCCATTCTTTTGCTATGCATTACAAAGATCAAGCATAGTGACTTCATGTTTGATATTATATGAATAATGAGTCACAAATTTGTCAATAAGCTCATTGAAAGACTTGATATCTGGGGGTAGTTTGGAGAATCATTCCATGGCTTGTCCTCCTAAAATTCATGGAAATAGTCACATAATATATGTGTCATTGTGGGCGACTTCAATACAAGCAACACAAAACTCACGAATGTGGTCTTGTGGATCCAAATTCCCTTTGTATTTATCAATTTTTGGTACCTCAAAGTGAGGAGGGAATGGAATCATGGCCAACTGCTTATCAAAAGGATAGGGACATATATCATCCAAGGAGTATTTCTTGGTTGATGATCCAGTTTGTATGTCATGAATTTGTTGTTGCAGCATTTGTATTTGTTGTAGGATGGGATCCAAAGGTGGTGGAGGTCCTTGGGTGTTTTGGAAAGCACTATTTTGCTTGTCTTCCTTTGCTCCATGAGCATGTGTCTCTTGAGAACCACCAGGGATTTCTTGGTAATTTTTGATAGGTGGTTCTCTAAGAGTAGAGACATCAAAATCATTGGGTAGTTTTTCTCCTTGTTGAGCAAGCATAAGGAAATACATCTCTTTATCCATGTCCAAAAGTCTTTCCATGACATTGTATAATCTAGCATCTCTTTACTCTTGATCTATGGGTTCGTGATCTGATGTAAAAATTAAAGTTTTCTTAGACCAAGGGTTTTCCTCATTGGTATTGCCTCCTTCCATCTTGTCTATAGATTCTGTATTAATAGTTTGTTTGAGTTTCTGAGATCTAGTTTGAACCATAAAAGGTGAAAGAAAAAATAGATGAAGATGTGATGATAGAAAAGATGTGACAAAGAGATTCAAAAGTGTTGAAGCAGATAGGGTAACTTGATAATCTAAGTCAATAGGAGGTATGGATCTCACTATGATATGACTAAGGAAAACCAAGAGATAGTGACCTAGGTAATTTTTTGATGAAGGATAATAAATCCTGATATGATAAAAACTCACAAAAGCAAAAATCTGATAACTAGGGTAATGTTTCAACACTTAGATGTAAATTTTGAAGATTGAGGAATGATTTGGTGAATTTTTGATGAAATAAAGATGATGAAAAAAATGATGAAGATGGTCAAACTGAAGATCAAAGGTCTGATAAAATCAAATGTGTTTCCAGAATCGTGTGGAGGAAAAAAATGGGTAGTTAAAAAAGTGCTTTTGGAATCTTGAGGGTCCATACAAAGGCTTGTTGTTATGTATGTGCAGAAACAAATGCGCAGGCAAATTGGACAAATGCACAGCAACAAGTGATATATGTGCAAGTTCTAATTTTTTTGCTTTTGATGGTTTGTGGATTTTTTTTGGAATTTTTTTATAGTTTTTAGATGATTTTGGCAAAATAAAAATGCATAAACATGCACACGCAAGACATAAATGATCTAATCTAATTTAATATAGTATGTATGTACAAACACACTTACAATTTCTAAGGTTGGCAAGGACAATATCTGTTGAATCCCCACTTGGATAATAAAATCTAGCCACACAAATTCACAGTGGACAACCTAGGAACTTAGAGGCATGGGCTCCTCCTTACAGTGCACTCACTTCTCTAGCACACCAAGTTCCAAATTTAATGGGTCATTACTTCCCAAAGAACTGCTATCTCTACTATGAACCGTGAGTAATGTGAGGTGTCTTCACAGGTTGGGCTACCCCTTGAACCAACAAATAGAAGTTTTTTGGCCTCTAAACAAAATATTTTAGTAAAAATATCCGTTCAGGTGGTTGTGATCAAGTCATTTTCCCAATTAAGGGGGATCTCCCAATCCTTTCAAAGTAAGATTTTCACATTAACAATGTAGGGACTTTAACGCACCACGTGGGTACTAGAGGATATTTTGGTTGCCAAAATGAATTCACACCTGTCCACTGTGAGATTAATCACAATGGCATTTTTGTATACCAGTTTGGAGGGGCTTGGCTTTAGCCTATTACCGGTTGGGTTGTTCCTTGGGGTGAGTACCTCTTTTCCCACCAAAGACCACCCTCTAAAGATTATAACAGTTTCTCTTACACCCAAGGTCCATGAATGGTGAGGGGAGAGGATACATTGTTATAATATGGGATTACAATTGAGATATAAAATCAAGACACAACAGACAGTTTACTAAACTAAAGAAAACACATGAATTTGGAAAACATGTCATATTTTAAGCCCAAACGAAGGTTATAGTTTATTTTGCAAACCCCTAGGAACTTGAAAGTAAACTGTCAATAATTTAAGATTGGGGTCTTTAGATTTATGACCTGCAAAATAACCTAAAAGCTACAAGAACCAACAAAAACCTGTTAAGATAGTTAGCTAAAAATAGAATGATGAGAAAACAGGCTTCTACTCATGAAAATGATGTATGTGCAGAAATAGAAGATGGATGTGCAGGAACAGAGAACCAATGCGCAACAACAGTGGATGAAAGCGCAACGTGATAGAATGAATGCACAGTGTTGGCAAAAACGTAGCAGGAATGGATGTATGCGCAGGTATCAGGAATGAATGCATAGAAAAAACCTGTAGAATCCTTCACATGGAAAAACTAAAAACAAAATGTCAGTTTCGTGGGGATGGCCCCACGGTGGGCACCAAAAATGTATGCAAAATAAATGTCTACTGTTATAAATGAAATACTACTATTGTAAAGCTAATACATCTATCTAAATGCAACACAATGAAGATTACAAATGATCAAATGAAATTAAAACAAGTTTACCTTCACTTACCCATCGTAGCTTGTCTTTGTATGCACCCTAAAATGGTCGCCTAGACTTTGGGCCTCATTTATCATTTTATCAATTTATCAAATTCCCGAATCAATGCTTTGCAACATTTTAATTCAAATCAATTTCCTTGATCAAATCGTAATTAATTCAATTATTTCAATATTTCCTAAGGTTTGATCATTTTTATTTAATTAAAAGATTTAATCTCCCTTTTAATTAAATTCATCTTATTTAATTAAATTAAATTCCTCCCATTTAATTAAATAAAATTCTTCTAATTTATTTAATTATAAAGAAAACCCCTCTTTTAATTAAATAAATAAAAATCCCCACTTAAAGCACTTTATTTGATGAAAAAAGAAATAATTTAAATTTAAATTAAATAAAAATCTCTTTTTCTTCACATCTTCCTAAGTGGTGGGCCTCTTAATCATAGCCTTTGATTTTTGCCTCTTAATCTTTACCGTTCATTGATCTTTAAAAGAAAACCTCTCCTCATTTGAGGATCACTTTTTTTATGCTTTGTTATGCTGCAGGTTTGGAGAGCAATTTTGGAGGAGAATTTGAGCACCCAAGCTTGGACATTGCAACTTCTCTTTTCTTGTCTTCTTCTTCTTGCATCCATGGCTACTCATGTAGATTAGATTCATATTTCTTTTCATAGATTAATATTGCATCCATATTTCCTTTCATAGAATAATCATGCATTGTTATCATTTAGATTAATTTCATTTCATGCATTGCAATCATATAGAAATAGATTTCAATGCATTGAATCTCTCATTTCATGGTGTACTTGCATGGGCACTAACTAGGTCAATCTGAGGGCCTCCATTTCAAAACTTTGCACTCCATGACTAGAGAGCTATGAGTCGATAGTTGAGGTCTCATTCTAGAGCAACCTTGGATGGAATGATTCATAGAAGTGTGTCAACATTTTAGCACACAGTCTCCATTGTCCTCCTAGCCTTGATTTCTTGGATGTGTTGAGCTCTCATATTTCCAATTGAAGCTCCTTGCCCAAGATGTCACCAAAGTGTGGAGATTAGAGTGGATGTATGAAAAATGGCCTAAAGCTTGATTATGCAACTAATGGATAATGGAATGGTATGAAAATGCTTGAATGCTTGATTTCTATTTTCTATTAGCTCACAAAGGGAGAATGAGGCTCCTTTTAAAGGATTTTGGAGGACCCAAGCCTAGGTGGCACAATCCTAGGGTGGAGATTGAAAGGTGGAAGATCCTAGGGTTGCTATTGAATTGGTTGAAGGGGTTGAGAGAAAGGGGGATGTAGTTGGAATGTGAGAGGAAGGATAGGGAGGATGTTCCTGCTACATTGACATAGAGGAGAAGAAGGTGGAAGGGAAAGACACATGTCAAGTGTCTCACAAAGACCATTGAGAGGAAGGAGGAAGGACTTTTTACTCATGAGGACTCTTGGTACAAGTGTCCCATGAGTTACCTTGGACACTTTGAGGTGGCTTGAGAAGCTCCTTAGGAATAGGGATTGCTTCTTGACTCAGTGTAGGAGAAGACATGTGGTCATGAGATCAAGTCTTATGAGGTCACACAGCCCTTATGAATAGGACATGTGTGGGTGAGGATAATGATTTATTAATAATTAATAATAATTAATTATTTTAGCCAAGGTGATGTGTCAAGTGACTAGGTCTATGAGGTGGACAAGGAGGTTTAGTCATATTTAGTGACTGTGTAATTAATCACTTTAATGAGACTATTTTAGAAGACTTAGGATAATAAGAATAGACTATAGTGAATGTATTAAATAAATTAAATAATTTACTTAATAAATAGAAGAAATAAATATTAATTAAATAATAATTATTTAATTAATTCATCAAGTCAATATTAATTAAATAATAATTAATTAATTAATGAAGCCAATTTTTAGTGTATACATGTGATTAATTTCTCACACCTCATGCATTATAAAGAAAAATCATTTTATAGAGTGAGTAGTGACATATTAGTTTGCATGTTTTCTACTTTTCATGGTCTTATGATATGATTTGATTAGTTTTTAAGGGCGGTTCTAGAGGCTCCAAGCTTGTTTCGGTCAAATCCAAACATAATTTTTAGTCGGACCTACATAGGGACCCAACTCTCATGAAAATGCTTCCTCTCAGGTTCCATTGGGATTATTTTATTGTTAATACACTATTTACTTTAATAATATTAAATGAGACCATATAAACAAATTAAAAATGATGATTCAAAAGCAATTGGAGGTGCGGGCCACTCGTTGGCACGTCAAGATGAAGAAATTGTTTCATCGTACGTCACGAGGGAGGATATGTATTGCTTGTCAACAAAGGGTTTAAGTTGGGGGATATCACTGAAATTCTTTTAGATACCCAATGATACAATGAGCATGGGAAGTCATTGGATTTAATTTATATTGTTACTAAAAAGGATGAAAAGAGTAGATAAAATAAAAATTAAAAGTCAGATTCAACATATTTTGTAGCATCCTTCTCTTCTTGTTCTCGACTGAGAGTTGTAAAACATAGATACAGACAACCATAAACAAATTAAAGAGGTTGTTGATTGTTTGATTGAATGGACCAAAGAAATGTGGTCTCTTTGTTTGTGATGAACACAATATCTATGACAATGTTTGCTAAAAAGGATTTGAGAAATTTTAGGCAATTATAGGTTGTGTTTTAATGTTTGATTCCACAACCTTAGTAGCATAATCTCTACAAAATTGGAGTCATGGAAATAGGGCATGTATCGTTAATGAAAATGCCTCAAAGAAATATGATCTCATGACCAAATCCACCAACCATTATCAATATTATCTCTTCTTATGTGTGTCTTGAGAGCTTATAATAGGGGATGAGCCTCTATTAAGGTATTTGTACTAGATATTGGAGACACCCTGATAGAAATGTTTGCAGAATGTGGAACGCACAAACAAGGCACATGAGCTATTTTATAGAATGCCCAAAACTGTCATTTCATGGCTAATGCAAAATGCATATGTAAAAATACCACAAATCTAGAAAACTAATTTGTTAAAAAAGTTTCAGAATCCTCGTTGACTGTATTTGACACCCTTGGCCAACATCCTCTTTGACTGTGAATGATGAAAGCATGGAAATGGTAAGGGCGTTGATCAAAGAATAAATGATAGAGCCTATTTCAATTCCTTGGAAGAGATGCATGGTAAATGTAGAAGCACAAACAACACATGGTAGATTCTTAACAAAAACCTCAAAGATTTGTGGTCTCATGTCTATCGTGTTTGCAGGATACAACCTAATTAAATTTGGTGAAAAGACTTATGAGCTTTGAGAAAATGCAATCGACAAGTGTAATTGCCAATTTTCCTCTCTTCCTACAACAAAATGGATCCTTTGACATATGGTATAGATACCCATCAAAGTAGAGACCTGACATGTGAACTATTTACAAAATGACTCAAAGATCTCTGATCTCATGGAAGTGAATGGTTGCTGGAATCACACAAAATGGATAACTAGTTTGCAAAAACCCTCAAATAAATGTGGACTCACACTATATCCACCAAATATATAGAAAATGGCTTTATTCAAATGGGGTTTTAAAATCTCTAAAGAAAACACATTGGGTAGTTGTTAAGTTTGATTTAGAAACCCTTACCAGCATATACTTTGCTCGTGCCAAAATAAAAGCTCAAAACATTGTATGTTGAAGCATATTTGAAAGAGGATTTTTTATCAGATGTTTGCAGAATGTGTACAAAATGAATTTGGAGAAAGGGTTAGGAAAAATTTAAGAAAATGCGTTTGGCAAGTTTCAAGTAGTATTTCACAAATTTTTCCAAAGGACTTGTCATTATTGGTGATTTTTTTAAAGACCATTTAGTTAAAGTTTTGGATTTGTGCAGAGATATGGCACCATCTATTACATCTATTTGCAAACCAAATATACCATCTATTGAATCTATTGAATAAAGGATTGTCTTTACTTAGGGCACAATTACAGCTGGTTGATTTAAGGCATTCATGGCCCTCCAACTCTTCTTTGGTGTGTAATGGCACTACTCTACTCTACCACAAAATATAATGAATTGAAATGAAACCTTTTTTTAAAGTTATGCCCGCGTTCGTCCAAATTTCCACGAACCATCTTGGTCGTAGAAATTTAGACAAACACGGGCATGGATTAAAAAAATAAAAGTTTTCCTTCTACATTTCAACTAAGCAAAACTATTTTGCAAGTTCGTTGGAAATGTTGGTCGAAAACTAGGGTCAAATGTACTAGTGGGTCCTTCAAAGCCAATCTTTCTGAACCATTTTGCTGTGATTATGCACTTTTGAAGAGTAGCCCATAGGAACATGCCTTATTTGGGTAGGCACATTTTATTCTAGCATAAGTCTAAGGGAATCTTAGTATTGGCCCAATCTAATAAGGATAATAGTTGATTATATCCTTCTTTAACTATGTATGTTCCTGATTTTGATCCTGCCCATATTAGTTTATCCGATTAAGATTTTGGATTAATAAGTCTGGAATCAAGGGTTTGTTTTAATATGGATTTTTCATTGTCAGAAAGAGGTGTATTATCTAGGGATCTCCATCTCCATCCAAGATTAGGATCCACATCAGTAAAAGTAATATAATTGTTGGTGGTGGGACCCCACACTTAAGTAAGAGTTTCGATAATATGTGAGGGAAAGATTTTTGAGAGTGGGGAATAGCCACCCCAGGAATCTTCCCAGAAAAGAGTTGTATGTCCGGTTCCAATATCCCATGAAAGTTTTTTCCTAATGATTTCCTTGCATTCTAGGATAAAGTTCCATACCTTTGATCCTTTAGGAGGGTTCTCAGTTTGATATATACTAGTTCTATCGGTAGGATTTAAATATTTGTTAACCAAAATTCTAACCCATTTGCTTTGGGGGTTTTGATACATTTTCCATACCAATTTGGCCCCAAGGAAATAGTTTTTCCACTTTAAGTTTATAATTTCTAATCCACCTTCTTCTACGGGTCTACAAATTTTGTCCCAAGAAATTAAGGCCATCTTTTTTATATCCAAGGTGCCTTTCTAGAAGAAATCTTTTAGTTTTTTCTCCATTTTGTTTTTACAGCAAACAAGGAGTGGAAAGCAAGACATTTGGTACATTGGAAGAGCCAATAATACAGATTTGATTTTTACCACTCTTTCAGCATTTGAAAGACATTTACCTTTCCAGCAATCCAACTTGGAGTCTATATTTGAGACTAGATGATCCCATGCTTTGGTAGATCGACCATCTTTGTCTAAAGGAATTTCTAGGCATTTACAGGGGAAGGATCCTTTCTGAAATTCTAGGATATTGCATTTTTTTTTTCTAATCTTTTGTCAGTGTTCATGAAGAATATCTCTAATTTGCTTGCATTAACTTGTTGGCTACAAGCTTTCATATAAATTGAAAGAATTTCCTTATGTGTTATTACCTCTTTTTTTGAGCTTGAGCAAGGAAGGATGGTGTCATTGGTAAATTGTTGATGAGTAATGTTAGGAACATTGTGTGTGACCTTTATTCCTGAAAGAGATTTAGATTCAAAATCTTTGGTTACCATTCTCTCATATGCTTCTGCCATTACAACAAAGAGAAAAGGGGATATTGGATCTCCTTGCCTAATGCCTCTAGAAATTTCAAAGAATCCTTCCAGAGTTCCATTTACCATAATTGACATTTTGGGAGTAGAAATAAAATTTAAGATAAGGTTTATCCATTGTTTGGAGAATCCAAAGGCTTCAAGAACTTTACAGAGGAGTCTCCAATCTACTTTGTTGTATGCCTTTTGAATATCTAGCTTTACTAATATACTGGGTTGTTTAGTTCTAAGAATTGAATGTACTAGTTCATGTAAGATTATTATTCCATCAAAAATAGATCTCCCATGTACGAAGCCCATCTATTCTTTTGAAATCATGGAGAGTAAAAATTTCTTCAGCCTATTAGCTATTGTTTTAGAGAGAATTTTATTTATTGTGTTACATAATGCTATAGGGCGATACTATCCAAAGTTTCCTGCAGTTGCTTTTTTGGGTATTAGGGCAATGAATGTATTATTGATTTCTTTAAGAATATTTCCTAATTTTCATATATTTTCTATGGCTTCCTAAAGCTCCTCCCCTAGGAAATGTCAACATCTTTGAAAGAAACCAACATTGAAGCCATCTCGCCCAGGGGCCTTGTTTGCTTTCATTTGGAAAAGAGCTTTTTTTACTTCTTCGAGAGAAAATAGTTTATTTAACATTTGGTTCTTTGAATCAGAAATTAACTTGGGAACATTTTGAAGCATTACCCATTGGGCTGATAGGTCAGAAGAATCCCAATTATTGAGCATATTTTTTAAAAATGAAACAACTTCGTTTGCTATCTCTTGTTGATTTTCCAACAAGTTCCATTGTTCATAAGTAATCTTGGTAATCTTGTTTATGGATCTCCTTTGTTTGGTGTTTTTATGAAAACATTTGGTGTTTTTGTCTCCATCGGTAAGCCAATTTTCCCTAGATTTTTGTTTCCAGAAGATTTCTTCTTTTGATAATATAGCTTCTAGTTTTTTTAGTAATTCCTTTTCATTAAAGTATTTGTGGTTATCGATCCCATATTTTATTACTTCTTCATTTAGAGATTTTAATTCAGTTTCAATATCTTCCTTTTGTTGAAAAATGTTCTTGAAGTGTAATTGATTCCAATTAAGGGATTTTCATTTTAATTGATTTAAGTTTGGATATAAAACAAAACATTTTGGAACCTTCAATGCTAATTTCTTTCCACCATTGTTCTAATAAGGATATGAAGTTGTTGTCTAAAAACCACATATCCTCAAATTCGAAAGGGTTTTTATGTGGTTTTGGGTCACCTAATATCTCCAAGGTAATGGGAAAATGATCTGATCCAGACAATAGTGCTATGGAAGATGAGAAAGAAATATTGAGAGTGTTGAGATTTCCAGCAAACAAGAATCTATCTAATCTTTCTGTTATATTATTGTGACCTTTACATTTATTGTTCTAGGTGAATATTCCATTATCAGTAGGAATATCCATTAATTAGATTTATTAATCCAATCATTAAAGTCTCTCATTGCTTATGTTACTTGTTGGATACCACCTTTCTTCTCTTCAAGAACGGTGATAGCGTTTAAGACTCCTCAAAAAATGAAATTGGATTCATTATGGGATGCACTTAATCTAGTAAGGTCTCTCCATAAATATTGTTTTTCTATAGTCATCGTAGGACTGTAAATGTTTATCAAGTAGAAACTAATAGAATTTTGGATACTAGTTACTTTCCCTCCTATCCAATATTTTTCCTTAAATTCTAATTGAAAGGAGACCTTCCTTGGGTCCCAAATAATGGCCAGTCCACTTGAGGCTGAATCAGTCTCCATTCTAGATAGGTTCGAAATCCCTATTTTCTTGTTAAGTTTGACTAGTTATTTCTTATTAAGTTTTGTTTCTTGAATCATTATTATTTTTGAATTTAATAAATTAATGCATCTTTTGATTAATCTTTGTTTATTAGGGGCATTTAGGCCCCTAACATTCCATGTGGATATTTTCATGGCGATGTGGGAAGGAAATGTTAGAGTAATAGTCTCTCAGGTTATTAATTAAATCATTATGATCTAATTACTAATTCACCTATTCACTCTAGTTGCTTAAGCTTACCTTAGGTTTTCCCTTTAGGGTTTCGTGATTCCTTTTATAAAGATTCACTTGTTTGCATTTCATAAGGAGTTTTTCACATCTCATTGTACTTTCTAGAAACATATTGTTAATATATTATTTTCTTTTTGCATACGATGTCTCCTCTGGCTTTTTGGCCTGCATAGCTTCTCTAGTCTTCTATATTTTGCTTCTTCCATGTGACAGGTTTGCATGCAGGTTTTCTTGGGAGAATAGGGTTTTTCCTATTTTAACATGGTATCAGAGCTTCTCTGTTGCTGCCTGGTCTGGTGTTTGTGAAGCAGTGTTTCAAAGACGACAGACACAACTTTTTTAAGGTTTTTCTGTCACTTTGAAGGAGGCGCCATTTTTTGGAGCCGTTTGAGAAAAAATAGACTCCACCATTGCGTTCAGAAGGCCCGGGAGAGTCAAAATACCTATAAGGTTCGACCATTTTGGTCACAGTGACCTCAGACAATTTTTTTTGCCTCCCAGGCCGTACTGGCACGGTTTTCAAAAAAACAAATTAAAAAACATTTTTTTTAAAATGTTTTTTACACGTTTAAAAAATGCAGCCCGTGCAATTTCAATCGCACCATCGGTGCTCCACCACCGCCAGCCAGCGCCTGGCCCGCGCCACCCTCCGCAGCCCCCGCCGCCCTACGCTCTGCCACCCTTCGTGACCCCCACCGGCCCCGCCGCTCCGCCGGCCACCGGCCTCGACGGCCCCCTGCTTTGCTGGCACCGCCGCTCTGCCTGGCCACCTGCGTCGCTTGGTACCCCGCCGCTCCGCCTGCCCAATGGGCCCCTTTTAGCCCAGCAGGCAGTCACATGGGTGACCGAGGGCTCCACCCCAACCCCCTGCGATGGTCATATGGCGCCCAGGGGCCAGCGATTTTTTCAGCCCCAGGGGCTTAAACCCTATTTTTGGTGCCTTTTTGAACCCCTGGCACTGTTTTCGCTCTATCTTAAGCATACAGGGGTATTTTTCCGACTTCCATATACCGTCGGAAAGCTCTTTCTGAGCACTTTCTGATGATGGAGGTTGGGGTTTTGGGTTCTACCATTTTGATATTATTTTTTACTGTCAAAGTCTGATGTCTATTTTTTGCCTTCCGAGAGCCATATCTGGCTCATCCAGACTCTGTTTTTGGCAAATCAGATATCGTCAAAAAGCTAGTTCAGTGCATTTTTTAGTTGTAGGGGTATTTTTTCTAGATTTTTCTCTAGGTTCTCTCTCCTCTGAATTTTTCTCTTTCACACTCTAGCGGATTACTTGGGTTCTACAGGTCCTGGGATCTCTTCTTCTGATCTTCTGGCTCACTCTTCTTTTTGACTTCTGAGCTTGTATGCTTCTCTTTTGTAGCATTCTTTTTTCTCTAAATGCACTGAGATAAAAAGCCTGCTTTTGCATATCTGGGATTTCGAGCACCTTGTGTGTTTTTTGTACTCACACTCAGTTATAAAGTGCCATGGGGGGTTATGATGTTTTGCTATTTTGTGCTCATCCACCTTTGTCAAGTGAGCATACCTTCCATGACATTATTCCATGTTGTGTGTCAGTGACACCGTCCTTTATCCTGTACTTGTACTTCTATTGCACTATTGGTGTTCCTGATTCTTCCTTTTGTAGATGTTTCTGGCATTGCATTTCAGTGTTCTTATCACCCCTCTCCCTGTTCAACATTATGGGGGGGTTCACCTGTTGGTTCTATTGCTTCCTTGGTTTGATTGATCAACTCTTCAGACTTTGTCTTCTCTACCTGGTCATGCACTTCAGTGGGGGTTCCAACAGTTTCTTCTGACATTGTTTACAACTTCATGCTTCGGAGATGCTTCTTGCTCATTCTTGTTCCTTTCTTTGGAGCTTTCCCTAGATTGGAGGCTTAGTTTCCTTCATCTAGTTTATTTCTTGTATTGGGTACCTGATCAGGCCTTGTTGTCGGGACCCTTCTTTCCTGCTTTTTGCAGTAGTCTCCTAGGTTTTTGCTTCTCCCTAAGCTTATCTTAAGGGGGGGTGTTAGAGTAATAGTCTTTTAGGTTATTAATTAAATCATTATGATCTAATTACTAACTCACCTATTCACTCTAGTTGCTTAAGCTTACCTTAGATTTTCCCTTTTAGGGTTTCGTGATTCCTTTTATAAGGATTCACCTCTTTGCATTTCATAAGGAGTTTTTCACATCTCATTGTACTTTCTAGAAACATATTGTTTTCTTTTTGCATACGATGTCTCCTCTGGCTTTTTGGCCTCCATAGTTTCTCCAGTCTTCTGTATTTTGCTTCTTCCATGTGACAGGTTTGCATGCAGGTGTTCTTGGGAGAATAGGGTTTTTCCTATTTTAACAAGAACTTCCCCTTCCCTACATGAAAAATACCAGGTAGTTTGGTTTGATTTACCATATTTCCATCCTTAGCTCTAAGTTCTGAGGTGGATTTTCTACCTCTTATTTTTGGTGTTAACTGAAAGTTAGGAGAGTCCAACAGAGGGATATTAGCTGACAACCATAAAGCTACGTATTTATATTCAAGGATTATAGAAGGATTAATTTGATCTTCATTATTTGATTCATCCTCTTGGGAATCAAAGAAAGCAAAGATGAAATCAGTATGAGGAGAGTTTGTCCCTTTGTCTTCTTTAGTGATGGTCATCATTTCATATACTGCCATCAATTCTAGGGGAATATGGGTAGCTTGATTTTTTATGGTATTTTCTTAGGGGGATAAGGTATTATGCTCAGGTTCTATTATGTTTAGATGAATTTTTTCTTGATTCAAATTTGTATTTGGAGTTGGTTTGTTACTTGTTTCTCGCATGGGTTCAGGAGAAGTTGGGTGACTTACTGTTGGATTGTTTATTATCGAATCTAAGATAGGGGCATTCGATTTTCTATGATATCAATTGATTTTGAGGGTGGATTAACTTCAGAGAGAGATTTACCAATCTCTTGCATTTTACTATTATTAGTTTTAAAGGTTTTGTCAGTCGGAATAGGGGTCAATGCTGGCTTTGGGGAAGGTAGGTTGTTCTCGACATGGCTTACTATGTGAGATCTCTGGCTATATTGGTTTATCAAATTATTAGTGTTTATTGAACACTTTTGAGTTTCTTCAAAATTTGAGTCTTTTATTAATTTCCTTATTTCCGCTATTGGATTAGAGGAATTTTTAGATACAAATATTTTTTGAATTTCATACCAATAGGTGAATTCCATATTGATGACTTCCTAAGTAGTTAAGGTAAAATCTATTAATTCTTTTAGTATTTGAAGATTTTCAACCATACTTTGGTCAATTTAGTCTTGTTCTAATTTTAACGATTTAAGATTATTATCATTAATTATATTACTATCAAAGATGGATTGATGAGTGCTTAACTATGAAATGTTATTATTCCCTAACTGGGTTTCACTAGGTATCTGAGCTTCTAGTTTGGGTAAATCTAGATGAGATTTGTGATGCTGTGGGTTTGGAGGAGAGTATTCAGATTCTAGATTGTGAATTTCTTCAATGAGGTATGAAAATAGGATTGACTGGAGTATTGGGGTATCTTGTATCAAGGGGGGGGGACTTTGATTTATAAGGGAGGCTGGAATTTGCTCCAAAATTTCCCCTTCCTTAGTCTCTTGATTTGGATATGTCGAAGCTTTAATTAATGGTTGTTCCAGGGTGAATCCACCCTTCATAGTATTGAATTTGATATTAATGTCATTTGTGGGTAGTTTCTTAGTAGCATTAGAGGGTTAGGAGCGGTGTGTTTTGAATGTCACAAATTTTATTGGTGTATTGAAGATTATGTTTTGATTTGAAATTTTGTTATAAATTTATGGTTTTAATGTATATATGGACTGGTTTGTGATAATTTTGATAGGATCTGGGGTTTTGCTAGAGAGGTATGTTTTACTAGGATTATAACATCACTCGATGAAATGAATCTATCTTCTATACCCACAAATTTTCCTAATCAGTTACCTATTCTGCAATCCAACACTTGATCTCTCTCTTTACTTCTTTGCCATAGTAACTAAATCTTCTCTTTTGTTGACCTGTCCAAAACCAATTTACAAGTCAGCCATGACAATAAATTATTACAAAAAAGTCATGGCATAAATGATATTACAATGAGGTTGGCCATGCTAAGATTACTCAGACCAAAAACAAGGGTTATACATTAAATACAATTATCTGGATAAGATACAAACATTAAATATACAACCTAGACCAAAAACATGAAGCGTGATCCACTCAAAGAGAAATAGGGACCATGAACACATTTCACATAACCCAATACCAGATCCATAATCACTATAACAACCACCAAGGATAATTCAAATGTTTAGCATCACATTTTCCAAAGAACCATACTATTTTCTAGCTATATTTGAACCTTCACATGCTTCGGTGAGATCAACACGCCATATTGAAAACCACATCACCCACATTACATTAAAAGCCACATCACTATCCACTTCTCCATGTTATAATTCATCATAATATACTTCCATACCAGAATACAAACTGATCATAATAGCATTACTGGATAACACTGCTTCCAGAACACCAAGACTTGGTTTTGGAACACCAAGGAACGTTCCAACCAAGACCAATTACTTGAAATAAATACCAAACATATCTTAATGTCTTCAACCTTAATTTTCATAGTGGAAACCTTTCAGAAACAACAAATACAACACTATCATCAGTAATAGTACACCCTTTTTATTGAACCACCAATATTCAAATGATACTAACCTCTGGACATAGAAGAATAACACTAAACATATATGTCTTTCGTTATTTTGTACTATATCAGGTATAGCAAGTAAAACATCTTTTTGAACTATATATCCATTTATTTTCTTCACTAACTCTTTCCAAACATATCGAAGCCACAAGATATACCTGATCATATACGTAGAAAAATCTTCAGAGAAAAATCTTCAGACTACACAGTTGAACAACAATACATCCTCCTCAATGTTTGATATCAGTGAAAAAACAAAAAAAACATCTATTTCTAACAATCTCTCCCTTTTTCATTGATGGAAAACAACCACCAAAATATTTCATAAAAACTCCCCTTAACAAAAACATCAAAATGTTTTCATATCTTTCTCCCCTTTTTCCATCAAGGCTAAAGGCCCAAAAAATTTACCACAAAAACTCCAAGAACTTGTCATATCACGTGTCTTCTCCTTTATCAAAGATACAAGCATTTTTAGGCCAAAAATCCTTGAACCTCTTTTTCATATTTTCTACAGTCTATTTCCAAGCGTCTTTGGCTAAATCAAACAACCTAATATGACATTCAATCTCGGCCAACTTATCAACTGTATCTTCAAAAGAGGTTATTTTTCCTATACTTTTCTCAAACTGTTTGGCATTTTCATGTATTTTCAGCATAGAATCAAGTTTTATTTTAACATCTTTGAATTCACTAAAAAAATTCACATACTCATTTATTTCATTCTTCCTTGTCTCCAATTGTAGATGTTACTCAATTATTTTTCTTTCTTCTCCAGAAAGATCTCTGTAGATATTAAATTTCATTGAAGCATCAGTTAACTGAGATTCAAAAGAGTCCATCTAGATTTTAAAAGGTTTTATGGCCTTCAGCTAGTCCACACTAAATCTGTATATAAAGCTTAAATTGGTACATAACAATGCGGAGACAAATGTCTTCAATTTTGACATAGTTTCTTTGGAAATCGCTTCTAGAAGGAAGACATTTAATTTTAGCTTGGAAAAGCCTGACATGAAAGGCTTATTATACAATGACTTGTGAGTTGGCAAACTCAAGGTTTCTTCTTTTTTCTTATGTTCTTTTTCCCTCAATTCTAGTATTATTGTTATCATTATTTAGTTTGTTTCTTCATGTTGTAGAGGTCATGCATTTGATTCTCGCTTCATTATTTGTGGTAAGTGATCTCATCAAGCATAGTTATTGATGCTTTGAAATGTTACATATGTTTTTTTTCATTTTTGTTAGTTTTATCATGGCTACTTAGGGTACTTAGATGCTTCTTTATTGCATGAATGATCTTTGTAAATAAACTTTATGAATTTTGATCTACACTTTATTTATTGTTTATATAATTTTTTCAAATTGTTGGATTTACAACATCCAACATGCTTTATTTTAGAATGTTTATTTTATTTTATTCTAGGCTGGCATATATTTAATTATTTCTAGGATTATGGTTTGAATTAGTAAACTAAAGATTCCTTGATGTAAAAGTAAGGTCTAACATTTAGTTCAATGTTGTTTAGGTGACCCAAGCATTTTTGTCAAAAAATTCAAATTAAATTATTTATTTATTTAAATGACGCTTGACTAAATTTTATAATATTCACTATAAATCTAAATCATATTCACCAATATATTGCATTCCTAGATTTTTTCATATCACCATTGCTCTTAGATTTTAACTTGCTATTAGGAACATTTTTGCTCTCAAACTAGCATTTGGGGGGATTTTTACCTTAAAAATATAAAAGTATGTTGATAAGAACTATGATGTAGCCCCTCACATAGACTAAGCTATAGGCAAACCTTAATTGTATAGAAAAAAAAAACATCCAACTTGAATCTTTCTCTCCTTTATTATCATGGCATAAATGACATTAAATCTAATAATGACAAAAAACTATTGCATCTTCTGCAATAGTTTACAAAAAACTATTGCATCTTCTGCAATAGTTTACATAAAACTATTGCACCATATTTTACATATTAGTTTAAAAAATATGGTAAATAAAACTATTGCATCTTCTGCGTACAAATTGAATTGTGCTCTCTAACATATTTTTCTATTGGCATAACCTTGCACCTCTTTTGGGTGCAAATTATAGTCTAATAACAATGAATAATAGTTGGTGTAATTAATTATTCATCTAATTAAACTTTACTTAAGCTTACTTAGGATAATGCATACATGGTAGTTTGCATTTGAGACACTTAGGAGTTCACACATTTAGTTGCACATGGTCTAAGAGAAATTCCATTGTAGGTGGTGATAGTTTTTATCACATTGCACTTTGTGTGTTGTCTCCACCTTTAGTGCACTTATCACTTATCATCCTCCACATGTTGCACATACTTCATTGCATAATGGAGGATGATCCATCTTCAGTTGGCATGTGATTCCTCCTTGTGTGGGTGAAGTTATCTCCTAAGTTATCATAGTCTCTTATTGCCTTGCCTATATAAGCAAACACATCTACATTGTAATCAGTCTAATATTATATGTACTGCAGTTCAGTTATTTGCATATTGGTGAGAATACACTTTGTTCTTGTCCATATTTGTTCTTCTTTTGTGCTATTCATTGGCCTTTAGATTTTGGGTTGTTGTTGCTATAGGAAAATTCTTATATGGTATTAGAGTCAATGGAGCACCATTGCATAACCTATTGTTGGAGATTTGTCTTTGTACAAATAGTTGACTGTATGTTTGTCATTGATGACAACATATAATATACAACAGTATATTGTATTCAATTTTC
The DNA here is from genome assembly GCA_018584345.1 of Thuja plicata. NCBI lineage: Eukaryota > Viridiplantae > Streptophyta > Pinopsida > Cupressales > Cupressaceae > Thuja > Thuja plicata. The sequence goes on along the minus strand of MU226838.1, from coordinate 610,302 downwards.
AATATGGATATGTGGAAGCCTTGCGTGGTTGTTTTTATGTTTCAGACATAGTTACTATACCATGTTCATACACACAGATTCAGATGTTCAGTAACAATTGAGTTATGTTACTCTGTTTACCAGCTACAGTCTCAAAGAATTATTTTCAGAAAGCCGACAATAATTTTATTAATTCTTCAATTGCGCCTATCTGTGGGATATGCATGTTCAGATTCATGTTTAGTTATGAGTCAAAGATAATTAACCAAAGGCGCTAATCATGTTTCATTCGAAGCATGGCGTTTGGGTATTTTTGGTGGAGCTGACTATGTGAAGCGATGCGTCTATTCATTTTGAGTTGCACGGTTCTAATTATGTTGTGTGCTTAGTTTAGCCGATAAGAGAAGCATTAAAGGGATTCCCACAACCGACATGATCATATCTTTTTGAGAAGATACATATAGTAGTTCATTTGTGATCACTAAGCATGAATGATAAGAAAAGAGATAGAAAAAGAACATAACAAAATGCTGATTGTTTTGGGACAGTAAAGCCATTTCATTCATCAGTTAAAGATCTATGTGAAGAAGTAGAGAGTGTATACAATTCATTGGAACTGATCAAGACAATAGGTCTACTCAAAAAGTTCATTATCAGATATAGTGTATATCTATTTTACTGAAGGTTGCAGCCTTCATCATCTTAGTAGTGTGCTTTTGGACAGTGAGTCCTCACCCCTAACAGGGTTATCTGTAAAAGATTCCTAACATGGTCTGACCCTTAACCAGGTCACTATACTTATTGCATTGTAAAGATCAACTCCTAACAGGGTTGTAAGATCTTCTAACAGGGATTATTATACTCAAGTACAGTTCTTTGTGGGTACTAATTCCCACCGGAGTTTTTACATATTTTGGTTTCCTTGTAACCAAAATTTTGGTGTTCTATTTTGTGTTATCTTAATGTGTATATGCTTAATGATATTCTGTACTTAATTGGAGAAAAGAATTAAACTAGCTGATAACTGATTCACCCCCCTCCCCCTCTCAGTTATCCCTTGGGACTATTCCAACACCTCTTGGGAGAGATCTTGGTGCATTTGAAGGAGGGAAAATTTGCAAATATGAGGACCAGTGATCTTCAAGAGCATCCTACACCAAATCCAAGCTCACCACTATGTTCAGAAGGCCGTTTTAGTAAATTTTGACTATGAATTTGTCTATATTTGACAAAAGTTATTTTCGGGGCAAATTTTTTTTAGCAAATCGACCCAATCTTCCCTCTGATAGAACAATATTTTTATGAAAATTTGTGTATTCAATTAACTCGTAGTTTGATATTATCTAGAAAAAAATGGGTTCGTAAGAACCTCTGCATTTTACGCAATCCAAAGCCTCTGTGTTTGTCAGATAATTCAGAAGCATTTTCCATTGACATGTACAGTTTAAGGACAAACACATTGTGCAACCATCTGCAACTGATCATACTAGAAGGTACTAGATGTGTTAATCATAACCACACAATATTCTGGTAAATCAATCACTTCCAGCAACCATTCACTGAGCAACACAAATTCCATGACTAGTTGTTGTTACACTGAAACTATGCTTTATTGGTTATAAAAACCGCAAGTCTCCCCACGCGACAGATGTGGGACTATTAGTTCTAAGTAATGCCTTGTGTATGCTGCACCAAGCGACGCCCCACCCATTTGTGCCACATCTTTCATCTGCTCCACCACGAGGGGCGAGAAAAAATTCATCTACGTGGCAATTTATGAGAAATCCCCGCCAATGAACCAAGGTTCGTGCACAACAATCAGAAGCCGCCATGTGGCAGGTCCTTAATATGTGGCCTTTTCCCATAGGTCCACACAGCAGTAGCAGTCAACCACGTATGCTTCCTTGAACCACAGATTCTCTGACACATGGATATATAGTCAAAAGCATGTTTGTTATAGTTGCCCAAATAAGTGAGAGACACGTGTCTCAATGACATGTAAGCCTGTGTGCCACACCATATCCATACGAATAGCACAGTCAATTGCCACAATAGTGCTTATGCACACCATAAGTGTACCCAGTCAATAAAATTCGTACACCACATGAGATCTAGTCAGTGCACAATCGACCTGTCTGTCTAGTGACATCATCTTTCTATGATATCTATTTTGATGGTCATTTGGATGTCATTTTTTAGGAGTCTTTATCTTTTTACGACGACCATCAAGACGTCGAATTTAATCACACAGTTTGCTGACGTCAGTAGGGTTTGAATACTCTGCCCCCTTCACCATTTGAGTTTTTATTTTGCAGCCCAATTTTTAAGGCTCATAACTTTCTCATTTTAAGTCCCTTTTCTAAGCAATATTTTTTTATTTGGGGTAGAATATTGTGAACATTCTAGTGGTTGTGGAGAAATTATAGTTTTTCATGATTATATCTGTCCAATCTTGATTTATGCAACTTCTAGGGCTCTGTTCAGGCTCATACAGACACATTTTTAGGTGTCATTTTGTAAAGAGCATGATTTTTTGTCTACTTATCATTTATGCTATCAGTTTGTAACCATTGTGAGTGGACATATCACTTTCAACATTTGATCTATTTTGGCCTACTTCAACACTTGTATTTGCTTGGATCTTTGATGGATCTTGTGCATTGTTCATTAGAGTATGATATAGCCTAATTTTGGCAGTTGTGATCATTGAAATTAGCAGTCAACTTTTTCTTGTTTTGAAAAGTATATTATGGGGGCTGATCATTTATTGATCTCATTTTGTAATGTGAGAAGTGTACCATTGATGTAATCATGGGTTATACAAGTCATCCTTCTATAATAACTTTGACTAGGGATAATTATGAGTAACGGGAAAAAGGAATCATCACACATTGTAGACGACTTAAGCTCTTGCCTCATCTTTATGCACTCATTCCTGAGCCAAATTCATAGTGGAAGCAATTTGTTTGGGGATGTAAGAATGATCATATCATAGATTTGATTGGTAGCAACATCAATTTATGTCTCTTCTATGACAACTACTCCAGGATTAAAGGTATTCAGTGCACATGCACACTTTGGACCATTATTTGAGAGATTTGTGGAGATTGTAGAAGATTCTTTAATGAGTTAAAGAATATCTTATGTCTAAGGAATCATATTCCTCATAAGATCATTGACTGGTATAAGGATGATGTTGTTTTCTATGTTGAGAAGTATTTCTACTCCGTAGAAGCAGTTTTGCCTAGAATTGTTTGGGTAAATAAGTTATTCTATGAAATCATTGAAGGTGATTGCATGGGTATCATTGAAAGGTTGATAAAATACCTAAGATATACAACAAGGATTGAGGCTGAGGTAGAACAATATGTTGCTATAAGTGAAGGAAAAGGTAAAGGCAAAAGAACAGGAAAGATGCCAACATAGGATTTATCCTTTGGTATGCCAGAGAAGAAAGTAAGAAGGATGAGTCCGGAGAGCTCTTCCACTCTAGTGGTTATACCTAGTGACAATGAAGATGAAGAACTAACAGAAGCTATAGATGTTGACGTTCAAATAGTTGTTGATAATAATAAAACATATTGATTTTCCTACTTCTTCAAATGAAGGTGATTTATTGGTGGAGAAAATTATTACTATCTTGGACTGAAGATTGTTGGAGGCATGTTCCATAATGTTCCATAACGTTCGAATGGAGGTGCATTGAAGAGGGTCGATTCGAGGCCTGATTGCGTTGCTTCACAGATATGACTCTGGCGTTCGAACTCGGCCAGTTGCTATACTAGTTTCAGGATGAACGGGGAATCCTCTTTCATGGCTACTGTCACGCATACAGAGGCTTCATTTACCGCCATCGCCATTGGTGCAGAGCACCCTAGGGTTTAGCTCAAAACCCTAGCCCCAACATTTTGAACAAGTTTTGAAACAGTTCTTTCAACGAGCAAGTCATGTTTTGATTAGTCGCTCAGTCGCGCAGAAGCAGAGAGTAGCCAAAAAGAATGCATCGCACAGTCGCGAGCTAGTTATGTTTTAAGTCTGATAGTGCGCGAGTGCGCGACGAGGTACTAGTCGCTCAGTCGCAGATGCCTAGTAGGAAAAATAGTGCGCGACAGCGCGACGAGGAGCTCATCGCCCAGTCGCGAGTCAATTCACAGTCAGAGAAAATGCATAGCGAGTGCGCGATGGGTGTTCAATCGCTCAGTCGCGAAGATAGACAGTTCAGTCCGGGTGTGCGAGTGAGCGACACCCAATGCATCGCCAAGTCGCTGGTGAATCGCTAAGAAATGAAAAAGCATGACGAGTGCACGACGAGCAGGAATTGCTCAGTCGCCAAGCAAAGAGTAGCTTGGGAAGAGAAGGTGCGAGTACGCGACGATGAGCTAATTGCTCATTCGCGAAGAGAATGGCAGTTCGGGTCATAGCGCGGTGAGTGCGCGACTTGAGATCATCGCTCAGTCGCAGGGACATAGCCAGCTCAAGTAGAAACACAGCGAGTGCGCGACTGATCATATCGCTCAGTCACCGAGATAAGGCCAGCTCGTCAGAAAGAGTAGCGAGTGCACGACTGATCGTATCGCTCAGTCGCCAATGAATTGCCAGCTCGTGTCGAAGTGCAG
>MU226838.1:587077-598366 GCA_018584345.1 Thuja plicata | reverse complement strand
AGGATAGAGGGAACAGAATAGTCCTTCTTGTTAGGGTCTGAGAGTAGCCCCAAGAGACTCAAGAGTGAGTCTAGAGAATCCTGAAGTGAAGAGGATTCTAGGTGAGATTCCTAGAGTAGAGTGGGAATTTCAGAGAGTTAGGTGACCTCCCCATCAGCCATGAAGCTTTTGAGCTTGAGTTTGCCTTGACCTTTTTCAGAGTTATTTGCATAAAAAGAGTCCAATGTATTTCATTGTTGTTTTCACCGAAATATTTCAGTCCAATTTATAAGATTTGGATTTTTAGGTGGTTGAAATAATTGGCGAGCTGAAAACTTTTAGCTGAAGCTGATGAATGTCTGTTAAATTGTTTTAGAACTTTTGATTAATTATGAGTTAATTTTTATTTGCATTGTTTCAATATAGGAAAAATGTATGGATAAAATTTCTTAAAACTTCGAACTTTAGTTTTTTTTTTTCATTTCTTCTTTTCTTACGGGAATAAGAAATTCAAATTACGGAGATAAGAAATTCAAATATGCATAGAAGTAATAATGAACAAGTCTAAAATTTTATATGAAGTTTGAGCACATTTTTTTATTTTTTTAAGAAGCTTTTAGTTGAAACTAGTGAGTGGAATTTTATTGGTACTATAGTGTATGAATATTAGTCATTTGTGCATTAAGTTTTGGGGTAATTGTTGAGGTGATTGTAGGGCATGGTTATTGAGGCATCTTTAAGTAGGTATCTAAAGACACTTTAAAATGACCACTTTTTTGACTCAAAAGTCGAAACAAAGCACGGAAACCAACACTTTCAATTGAAGTTGGTGAGGACATGTTGAAATGTTTTAAAACTTATAATTGAAGCTAGTAAGCAAGTGTTGAATTTTTTTAAAAACTCTTAGTTGAGGTTGGTAAGCACATGTTGAAATGATTTAAAACTTATAGTTGAAGCCATGAGCATGTGTTGTTGAAAACTTTTAAAACTTTTGGTTGAAGTTGGTGAGCACATGTTGAAAAGCCTTAAAACTTATGGTTGAAGCTAGTAAGCGTGCGTTGTTGAAAATTTGAAAAAAAAATTAGTTGAAGTTTTTGAGCACATGTTAAAATGTTTTAAAACTTATAGTTGAAGCTAGTAAGCTTGTTGTTGAAAATTGAAAATTTTTAAAACTTTAATTTTTAAAGAGTTTTTGTAATAATTGGCGCACTTTAAACTTTTAGGCTAAAGCTGGTGCTATTATGCTTATTTTTCAAGTAAGAAGACATAATTAAATCTATAATTACATAGTTAAATCTAAAAAATCAATGATACAAATTTAAAGAACTATAGATAAATGATATTTACAACAAAATTTAATCAAGGGTAAATTTTTAGCCTTGTTTAAAGACTCTTGCACAAAATTAGAATTTAACATGCAACATAATTTTATTATTCACATGTAGAAGTTCTATGTCACACACACACACACACACACACACACAAGTTCATAAATATCAAATGAAACTATTTTATTTACTTAAAAGTTATTCTATTTTATTTTTAAATTACTTATTTATTTAATGTTTATTTTAGGAATAAACTCTTGCATTTATCAATAATGCATTGGATATAATGAACAAAGATTGTTTATGGTTGATGTAGATAGCTAATTATTTTGTAGACATTTAGATAAATATTAAGTAGATAATGTAATGTGTCAAGGTTGATTGGAAAACATTATTTATATAGAGCATGTGTCAAAACATATTGTATATATATCAAATCTAATGTCAATGATAATTATGCCTATTAAACTATAATATCTTTAACTAGCAATTGCTCTTTAGTGTGCAATGGGTACACTAAAGATATTTTTAGTATTTTTTTCATGCATTTATTTAATAAATGAGGATAATAGGGAGGCCATTTGATGAATGATATTGTTTGTGAACAATGGTCTTAATATAGAAGTAATTGCTTTTAAATCAACTATGTATCCATTTTAATTGACTCTAGCAAAACCTCTTAATTATTTGTATATTTGTATTAGATCTTATATTTATATTATATTATACAATATATACTTTATGTTTTTCATTAAAAGTATTTGAATAATATTATTAAATAGTGAATTTATTAAGTCAATAGATAAGTAAATAAATAAATCTAAACTTTTAAGGAAGACAAGTGAAGGAAATGAAATTACATTTCATTATGGAGTGGTAGTATGACATTGCATGTTTTCATTTATATAGAGGTTGTTTTCGGAGGAAAAGTTGGCTAGGGGATGGCGGAGAAGGAAAAATCAGTTTGAAGGCATGCTTTTGCGGGATTGGTGGTGAAGGTATAGCAACAAATGGATTTTGGAATCCATGATTGAGTTGTAGCAGATTTGGTGTTGAACATTGCAGTTTTTGATGAGCTTGTTTCACAGTTTTTGGGTAGAAGATTTGAAGAGATGATTTCTTTTTTGTGAGTTATGTGTCTCTTCTAAGAAATACGAGGTAGTCCCATATCATTGTCACCATATATAAACTTAAAAACAAATAGCTGATGCCTTCCACAAACAGATCTTCCCCTACCCCTTACATATTTCCATCACAATTTTCCTCAAAATGAAGTAGCAATGAAGAAATGGGTGGTGGTGGTAGCTATGCTGTTAAGAGCAGCGCCAGATGCCTCAGCAAAGCTGTTGGTATGCATTTCAATCATGTGGTAATGCTCTTTACTTGTTCTTGTCTGAGCTTTCTTTCCATTAAGGTTTGAGAGCTCTCATTATGCTTCATTAGGTGTGCCAATCAAAAAGATAATCATGAAACCACCACCTTCAACATAAAAGTTCTAAGCTTAGAACTGATCTTTTAAGTTTTAATTGGATAGAGCAAAACAGATTAAAAACAAAATCATAGCAACAGACAGAGGAGCTGCAAATTAAACAGTCACAGCCACAGCCACAAAACTAGACAGGACGGAACAGCTAGTAAAAAGAGTGAAGCGAAGTACGACTGATCATTTTATTGGGGTTGTTGATTACTCTTTTCATAGCAAATAACAGACCAGTTGCTGAATGAGCAGCCACATCTGCAAAAGTAGAAAAAGTCAAACAGCAAAAAAATTTGGAAAAGGGCTGATCATTGTATCGCTATTGTCGATTACTCTTTTCATGCCCAGTTTCTTTATGGACTATTATTTTTTGCTACTGTTAATCAACTTTATTCCATATAAAAAAGATTAAACTTGCCCATTAGTACACGACTCTTCAAAATTTCAACCAACTATATCAGGAAAAATTGTGACTTGATACACTGAACGGCTTTATGCAAATAGCTCCAAAAAAGGATCATCAGTTATATTACAGAAAATAAATCAATCCATCCACGCAACACAACAACACAGGCTCAGAAGGCCAGTCGTCTGTGTAGAATCAAGGCAAACATAACAAACTCAAGATCTTCATGTCAATGGCGGCAAACGAAGCCTCTGTATGCGTGAGAGTAGCCATGAAAGAGGATTCCCCACTCATCCTAAAACTAATCCAGCAGCTGGCCGAGTTCGAACGCTTGGGTCATCTGTGTGAAGCAACATAATCAGGCCTCGAATCCACCCTCTTCAATGCCCCTCCATTCAAAGGCCCAACTGTCCTTTTCCTAGAAATAAACCCAACAAACCCCAAAAACCCTACAAACCCTAACCCTAGCTCTGAAAATCCTGATGATTGTTCTGAAAACATTGTTCACAGTCTGAGCTTGGAAACTCCCGTGAATGACCCACATGCGCAGAATTTCATTTCGAAGAGCGGCGGGACTGTTGTGGGATTTGTTCTGTTCTTCAGAAATTATTCAACATTTTTGACGAAGCCGGGATTTTATATAGAAGATCTTTTTGTGAGGGAGCCCTACAGGAGGAAGGGTTTGGGAACCGTTTTGCTTAAGGCGGTGGCCAGTCAGGCAATGAAATTAGGGTTTGGTAGGGTGGAGTGGTGTGTGCTCGACTGGAATGTGAATGCCATCAAGTTTTACGAGGATATGGGAGCGCAGCTGCTGCAGGAATGGCGGATTTGCAGGCTTACTGGTAAAGCACTCGAGGCCTTTGGGATTTGAACTCAAGACCTGGGGTTGTTTTTCGTGATTTTATTTTATAGGGTTTGGAGTTTGAGTCAGCGTTTTTATATATTGAATAAAATTATGACTATCCATACATAGCTAGAAGGGAAATTATACTATCAGTTACAATTTTATTATTAAATTGAAAAATTATATTAAAAAAATATTTTAAAATATTATAATAGTTTTATATAAAGCTCTCAACTTATTACCTCAACGAAATTGCAAAACTACTTAGGTGACTCTAAATTGTTGAAGATGATGTGACGTCAACTTCTTATGTGATACCATTTGCATGATATGAGACCAAGTAATCTTCAATTACCTATTTTTATTTAATGGTTCTTGTGTAAAAATATATAAGTGAAATTATAAAAAGTCTTAAAAGCGTCTTTTATTTGTTTATTGTTGATAATAATTTTTACAAGTATATCTATTATTAGTATTTGTCTTTAGGCTACATACTATTATTACAATGAGTTTTTCTTAATAAGTGATTAAAAAAACTCATTTCAACCAATTGTAATGAGTTATTTTTATTTTTCACTTTATTTTTTAATTTTTCTAAAGTATACATGTGAAATTTTTAAGTAAAAAATTTATGAAAATTATTTTTCTTATCTTGATTGGTTAATAGATTTGGGGTCTTATATTCACTGATTTTGGAAGCACTATGCAATTTTCATGGAAATATATATTATTATTTCATAAGTGTACCTTATACAAATTTCAAAATTAGTTATGGTTTTAGTTATTAAAGGAGCTCTCTCAACTGGCTCTAAACCTATAAATGATCACTGTGTCATTTTTTACAATGCAATATAAAGTTTGAATTGTTTGACAAATTTGTGGTAAGGTCAACTATGAAACACTATAAAATGAACTTGTCAATCTTTATGCTTGCATTATATGCATTAAATGTCTCGAAAAGTACATAAATAAAAAAATTATTAGGTTAAGTATTCTAAATGATTTTCCTTAACTTAGGAGAACTCAACATGCCTAATGACCTAGGTACTTATCACCTTGATTTCCTTACCTCAACTTTGGGTGTGACTCAATTTGTGCCTTGTTTATTTGTTTTGTTCATTCAACATTGAGACCTAGTTTTCAAAAGTAAAAGCATAAACTACTTGATTCTAAAGGAATATTCTAGTTTGTCTTTACCGTCATTTGTTCTTTTCTAATCCTTGTTTCTTTTTTTTAATTATGTCTTTTTAAAGCTATATTAGATTTTTATTGTTTTACATATTGGCTTTGATATAATATTGCAAGTTTCGTGAATGTGAAAGTTTGGTGTATCTAGTATTAAATTCTTGTGACATGATTACAATCACAATGTCAAAATTGTGTACATTGTTTAACACCTTTCTTAGATGTAAATTTGTGACTTGCAACTTGTTTAGGCTTGGCAACTTTAGAATACAGTATGGAGTTTCAACAACCATAACCAAGTCAAGATTTTGTAATTGTAGCTGAAGTGTATTGTTAGTCTAACCTTACAAAGTTCATTGCTTGATAAAATATAACTATATTTCATAATACCATTAAGTTCCTACTCTACTAATTGCATATGGTAAGATTTAACTTCAAAGACACTATATTAAAATTTCTAGGATAGTCTAAAGTTGGATGTTGGAGTTAATGGGTGTTAATGATGACAGATATTATACTTATATATATCCAACAAGTTTTGGCACATTGCATATAAATTATTTGATGTTATCAACTTTGATACATTCTATTATATTTTTAATCTTTGCCTATAAGTCTACAAAATAATTAGCTATGTACACCAACCATAAACCACCTTTGTTAGCTATATCTAACATGTTCTTTACAAATGGCAAGAGTTTACTCTTGGCTATCACCTACCCTACCATTGCTCAAACTAGAACTTTGTGTGGCAACATACAAACATTATCAAATATTATATTGCAATGCTTTTTGCTCCTACAAATTCCATTGTGAACTTGCAACCCTTGGCAAGGACATCCACAACTTGTTATTAATGTTGTTGAAAGGTATTTTACAATTGTGAGAGGTGATGGAGTGTAATAACATGATTTTGTTAACAAGAACTCTTGTAAATTTGATAACTATTGATATGTCAAAATATCAATATTTAATAATAATAAACACAAATGCTTCTAAAAAAGGACTTATAAAGAAATAATTTAGAAGTAAAAAAACTTTTAAGTATTATTGTTCAATTTGATATATCTAAACATTTTTCTACAAAATCATTCCAAGGAAAAATTAGAATCTTATACAAGCCACCCTCTTTCTGAAATTTTGTTGTGAAATGTCATTTATGAATAATTTTTTAAAAATTTCTACCATAATTTTTTATAAAATTTGAAACTTATCTATTATTGTTGTTGTTGTCTGTCTTTTTTTTTTTTTTTAATAGCATCATCAAGATCACACTTTTTACCACGATTTTAAAAGACTCATCACAAAGCATACCAAAATATAATCCCAAACAGTGATTAAAAAGACACACATAAACAACAAAAAGAATGGAAAACTTATCCATTATTGCAAAATAAAAAACTCTTAAATAATTTCCACACAACCTGCTGAAATATTTCAGAGAAAATTGCGAATTAATAGATTAGGAGGCTCCGAAAAAGGAGGCGAAGTTATAATCCAGAAAACATATCCTTCCATCCATTCAACAGAGGCTCGGACTAGCCTTCGGTGTAGAAACGAGGCAAACATAAGCTCAAAATCTTAATGGCGATGGCGGTTAACGAATCCTCTGTGTGCTTGAGACTAGCAGTCAAAGAGGATTCCCCCTTCATCCTAAAACTAATCCAGCAAATGGCCGAGTTCGAACGCCTGACTCATATGTGTGAAGCAACACAATCAGGTCTCGAATCCACCCTCTTCAATGCCCCTCCATTCGAAGGCCCCACTGTCTTTATCCTGGAAATAAACCCGAAAACTCCTACAAACCCCATAAACCCCAACCTCAGCTCTGAAAACCCTAATGTATATTTTGAGAACATTGTCCAGAACCTGAGTTTGGATCCTCCCGTGAACGACCCAGATGCGCAGAATTTCGTTTCGAAGAGCGGCGCGACCGTTGTGGGATTTGTTCTTTTTTTCAGAAATTATTCAACATTTTTGGCGAAGCCAGGGTTTTATATAGAAGACATTTTTGTGAGAGAGCCCTACAGGAGGAGGGGTTTGGGCACCATTTTGCTCAAGGCGGTGGCCAGTCAGGCGTCGAAGTTAGGGTTTGGTAGAGTGGAGTGGTGCGTGCTTGATTGGAATGTGAATGCCATCAAGTTTTACGAGGAAATGGGGGCGCAACTGCTGCAGGAATGGAGGATTTGCAGGCTTACTGATAAAGCACTGGAGGCCTTTGGGATTTGAACTCAAGACATCGGGTTGTTTGTCTGCTAACTTTTATTTTAGGGTATGCGGTTTGAACTCAACTTTTTTTGTGCGTGCCGATTGCACGATATGAGAACAAGTAAACTTCAATAACACGGCATTTTTTAAGTTTCAGTTTCTTATGTTGCACATTGTTTCCTATGTACGAGTGAAGTAAAAAGCCCTAAATAAGCCCTTTTTTTTGGTTTATTATAGATGATAAGTAAATATTTATGCTTTGAATGCCATTTTTTGTGTAAATGCTATTTCTTGCAAAGATCCATGAGATAAACCATTCTACTCCGATCAGTAAAAAGCGAAATACAGGATCAATATAAATATGTTCATGTTAGGATTAATGAAATGAAAAATTTAAAAATAGAGAAACAAAGGTCAGCGCTCATGTAAGTTTCATTTTCATATACATGGTTAAGGCCAAGAGCATTTGTGTTCTTGACCTTAAAGTTTGGGAGCTGCTGGAGCCTTTAAGCACTCTCCATTTCCAGGTGAGGAGGCTGAGGATCTTCAAGCACTCTTCCATCAGAGGAGGAGGAGAATGCATATCCCGCGAAACAGTAAGAATATGATGCAGGAGCATCCTGCCTGCTCATGGTAAATGGGAGCTCTAAAAACAGAGTTTGGACATCTGTCAGTTTTCAGAATTTTCTCAAATGTAATTGCAAGCGTCCAGGCATACATGTATGCAGAATATGAAAGCATAAGTATGACACGTGGACTGCCTCAAGGAACGTCATGATGAGTGGAAGATATGCACAAAATGGAATTGTTGAAAAGGTTCTGGAAACTTCCGAGCAAATTCAATTGGCAGGTGAGCAAATTCAAATGGCAGATGTAACGACAAATTCCACAACCTCTGCCAGCAGCCAAGAAAAAGAAACGGCAAGAATTTGATAAAGCAGCGCATAAGAAAAGCAAAATAACCGTTTTTAAGTATAGGGCCATAGGCTACCGCACATAAGGGGGAAAAAAGAAATCTGAATGCTGAAGATGAAGAGAAGGGAGGTTGAGTGAAAGTGAGACGATAGGGAAAAGAAATGTGAATAAAAGAAATGACAGTGCTGCATAGAAGTGACAGGGAGGAGGGGTCTGGGTTGAAAAAAAATGATACGGGTCAAAACCCAAAAGAGCAGAGGAAGATGCACTGGAATGAATAGAGGCAGTTGGAACACTAGATAAAACCAGATAAGTCATATTTTGGAGATTGGACTGTGCGGGTGAAGCAGAAAGAAGAACATGCATAGGTAGCAAAACAAAATAAATAATTTACAAATAGGAGAATGGATAGTTGGGTGAATAGAGAACAGTCTCTAAAAGAAAGAAAGATAGCATAAGCGTTTTATTTGTTTAGATACGCATTTGAATTCATAGTTTATAAATTTGGAGAGTTTTCAGTAATGAAAGAATTCATTTTTGAGTTTAGAGTCCATGATTGGACATTGCAAATGTTTGTGTGATGTTCTTTGTCGAGCGGCTGCTTTTTTGGCCATAAAATCTTTGTTATTTGATTTTGAATCAGATTTGTAATAGAATTTGAAGTGTGTTTCAGGTGTTGTTGAGGTTTAGGTTAGCCTTTTACATCAGAAAATTTGATAAGATGTGGGGTTTTTTGGGAAACAATACAGAGAGACTTGGGGAGTATAAAAAAACATGTCTGGATAAGGGTTAAAATCGTACATGTTCTTATATTGAAGCATCTTCAGACCCTTCAAGTTTTGGGGAAGAAGAACAAAAACAAAAATCACACAGGGCTTTAACTTTTATAAGCCCTAATTTTGAAACATCCCCAGACTTATGCTGTAGTTTCTAGATTCGATTATGTAAGAAATTTTTGTCCATCATCAAGAAAGTATCTCTTGTTACTCTCTTGCATCCTGATGATGGATCACAGAATGTGATCTGAAACATTGATGTTCAAAAATTTCTTACACAATTGAATCCATAAACTACAGCAAAAAATTTATGGATTATAGAAATCTAATAGCTTTAACATCCCCAGACAGAAAAAACTGACTTGATCTTGTGGATTTTGAATGTATTTGAATTACTCTCTAGTCTTCACTCATCAATCAGAGTTGTAATCAGTATAGGATTCACGCTGGCCAAGTTTGAGATTCTTATTTGGTAATTTGCCTTAATCAAACTACTACTAAAATGGCTTTCACTTGCAATCTCCGATTGGCTTGTCTTAACTAGTTGTGAGGATGGACAAAAGGAACATGACATTATGATGTAGAGAAAGATCTTTGATGTGTGTTTTGGTTGCCTTATAAAATGGCAGCATTAGTTGGATGTTTTAACAAATATGCCACATAGCGACTTTCGAATATAAACAAGGGTCGGTGGTGAGAAAGCTGCTTGAGACAGAAAATTAAATCGAATCAATTTTAGAAGTAATGAACAAAACATTTATAGGCAGGGGGTTTGTGACAATAGTTATTGTCATTTTGGCTTGGATTGCGTGTTAGAAGAACAAGTAGCTTATGCAAATCTATTATTTACTTCCATAGCTTGCCATCATGATTCGACCATTTGGCATCCAGTACTGCTTCATCTGTTTGCACTTTGTAGTTTACTTCCACTTCCATCTTCCATGCAATATTCGGAATGCTGAGACATTTGTAGTTTCAACTTTTACTACATGGTGCCCCATCTGCCTTGATGGCTGAAATGTAATGGCTCGGCCCTTCCCGTGTTAATCTAATCAAAACTTTCACGATATGGCGATTTGAGACAAACCTCATGATCCAATCTATATCACTGTTTCATTTACTGTGTGTTTTGCAAAGAAAAACAGGAAACAGGCAGCCCTCCACAAGACTGAAAATGTTATTCGTTATCTGATCGCACCCTCTGTCTTGTAGGAACTCTACTGTAAATTGATCCTCTCTTGAAGTTCGTTGTTGATACTAGGCACATTTGTTTTCTATGTATCCATGCATCTAGCTTAAAGGAGAAGGTACTTGTTTACTTTTGCGTCCTGTTTGAACCTATAATCATTTGTTTGTGCTGTAGATGTCAATGAAATTGCTACTTCCATTGCATCCTCTACACGCATTACGCCTAATTAACACATGGTATTGTAGCCACTACAAATGAAGACATATTTGGTCTCAAATGTCATTGACTCTGGAGGAACTCAAAATGGCTCTCTATGACTTAAGATTATTTCCGTATATCAATTCAGATAAAGTGTTTTTGTCTAAACTACATCTGTAGTTCGATTCTGTATTTTCATTGCTGGGTGCTTGAATATCACAAACTAATGTCTTTCATTGTGAACACTCTTTGACAGACAGAGTCATAAAGCCTGCAATTCCAATCAAGTTTGTAAACATTGTTCAACTGGTGTCATTCATGTTTAGTGCCATTACATTTGGGATCCTAGTGACAACCTAATCATAGTAACGAGAATCGCCACTGAATCGCCGGAATCGCCGGTTCAGCGATTCGATTCACCCTCCCCGATTTTTTTGGAGCGGTTTTTTGGCATGAATCACCTGAACCACATGCGGGAACCGCCATGAATCAGCATGAAGTTGAAAATATAAAAAAATACATACTAAGCTAGGTCTCGACTCTTGACAGACAAAATTAATTGTTTAAAGATTTACTTGTGGTATCTGATGAAAGATGAAGATGCTGCAAACTCATCATTACTTTCTCGTAGCAATAATATCACAAGCTGGGAGCCACAATAAGGTGAAGTTGGTATTCTGGATTCGCTGCAAACAGAAGAGACCATGAAGAGTAATTCTGGATGGTTGTCGACAAAAAATAGACCATCATACAGCAGTGATTGAAGATCTTTCAAACAAGCAAT
>MU226838.1:566210-582989 GCA_018584345.1 Thuja plicata | reverse complement strand
AACACTTTTCCAACCACTTTTTTTTTTGATTAACTGTCCACCTGAAAATTAATATCATAAACACAAAGTCCTCAAGCATAAAAGATAAGATGAGTAGCAAAGATACGTGTCTGCACCCAAGTATGGTTTGGGATACCCGTTGAATGTGTCTTCGCAGGTGGGTCACCGAGTACATTCGCTAGCCTGAGACGTTGGTCCTCCAGGCTGCGCTGGTAAAAGACTTGGGGATTACCCTTAAGACTGAGGGGTAATGGCCATGGAAGCAGGATATAACAACAAAGCACAAAAAAAATAGAGACATACAACTGAACTCCCTCCTTAATCACCCCCATTATTGATCTAAAGCCCAAATGTGCAGTCAAGAAACCATCAATTACAGAGCATCACCAAAACTGATTTGAAGTTTGAATGACAGCAGTAGGGAATCGAACAATGTAATACTTACCTCTCCGAACCAGTGGGGATTCTGAGAAATTGGCCGTTGTAGCCGACGGACCGAAATGAACAAGCTCTCGAGGGTTTCGAGAAAGGCACTCACGCGGACGAAGGAAATAATGCCGTTGGATGTCAAAAATTATACAACAATGGATGGTATAAAAAGCGGATGTCAAAAATTATACAACAGCCACGCGGACCCGATGACCTTTCAAAATTGGCATTCAAAAACCGGCATGCGAGCCCGATATTCCAATTCCACCTTTTCAAGTGGAAGATGGTATGCCCATTTTTTTGGCAAAATTGGCATACTGAAATTTCAATTCCATCCGTGCATGTTGACCACAAACAATGGATTTCAAATTCTGAATTTGCAATTCAGGAATAACGGCTGATATGCCTGCGTCCAAACGGGCCCTTAAGGATTATCAGGCGATCATTGGTGGACATGTGACACTTTCACTTTTCCACCTTAGGTGGATGATAAGTCGTCCCTTGAGTATCACGTCATAAGATTACAACACTTGTTATAATCTTATGCCTTTCAATGCTTGCACCTTGATCTATTTAGCCAAGGGGCCTCCTATGTATTGTCATTGATTCTATTGCATTCCTGGTGGGAATATCGTTTATGCTTGTCATATTCATTATTTCTTGTTATGGTGTTTTCCATTAGGCCTCTAGATCTTGGGTGGCTATCTCCATATCCAAATCTTACTGAGGGTGCATTGACAGTTAAGTTAGACAAATTTCAAATTGGGTTGGCATTTAAAGACATGAGTTTGTTAATGATACTTTTATTTGGGTCAAAATCATAATGTCTTTTTAAGATTTTCAAATTGTATTTGAAAAAGTGTTAATAAAGAATTTCATTCATTACCATCTTGCTTTGGACATCCCAACTATATGGTGATCCAAAAAACAAACTTGAATACCACTCAACGATTAAGGAATTGCACCTTCAATAGTTTGACCTTGTTAGTTTTTTATTTGTTATTTCACATTGTTGAACTTTGTTATTGGAAAATAAAATTGTAATAGATAAACTAAGAAATAATTTTACAAGATTTATGGAGTGAATGTGATGGGGACACTAAGAAAAATCACACAGGAAACAAAGAACTTGTGATGGGCCTAAGATAAGCATAATTTGACTATAGTAGTTGCTTTTGAATTAGATTGTGTTTTGTTTGCCTCAACAGTTAAATCTCATGGATTGTGGGAATCGACTAACTTTAAGAGTACGTTGGCCTAATATTTTTTTGCCCTCTTGATTATCAATATGAGATCTTGATTTCATTTAGTATACTTAATGATATTGCTTGCCTTGTCATTTATTGTACTAACCCTTTTATTACTTTAGAAACTAGAATACGTATCTAAAATATATTATTATTTAAAAATATTGACGGATTTTAATTTTCATTTAATAATTATCTATATTCTCTACTCTTTTTTTCATTTGAAAAGTTTATCTTTGGTAGTACATTTGTTTTATTTTGTATGTAAATTTGATTTTTGTTTTAGAAAGTCAACATCATTATTTTTATAATTCTTTTGTTCATTTTTGCTTTGAGAAAAGTGTAATAATTGTCATATTTAAATGTTATTTTTAATATTTTTTGATTAAGTATATTTTAAAATTTTGATATCTTTAAATTAAAAAACTAGATGTCATTTTTAAATAAATACACTTATAGACATTTTTGTTTTGTTTTAATTGTGTTCTTTATTTTTTAGTTTATACTTACATGATGATTTGTGCCTTGCCACTACTGTAGAACACATGGGCATAATTAGCACCGAGTTGCATTCCATATGGTGATTTCACCATTTGTTTTGCTTAACCTCATTCTTTTAAGACACTGCCCAATCAAACATTGATAGAGCCTTTCCATTAGCTTCTTTAAAGATGCCTCCCATTTTGGCAAATCTTGGATTTCCTTTTACAACTCCATCAAAGAAAGTGATCTCAACTCAATTTGGGAAAATATCACATATGTATCTTTGACATTTTGTCATGCATCTTGGAAAATTTTTAGTCGAGTCTCATCAAACCCATTATAAGGGATCTTAATTTGTCTTTTTTACCTCTCTAATTCTTCAAAGATTCTTGTTTTGAGGATATCGACAATGCTATTGGTCATTATTTCAATGTGAATTATGCAATGCCTAACATCAATGGCTTGACCTTTGCCCATATTTTTTTGGCATTGACATTTTTGAGGCTCTTCGTGGGGATGTTGTTTTGATGTTTGAGAGAAGGCAACGTATTCAATTGTTTGGTTATGAGAGCTTTCTATTTTGATGGGGATGGTGCTTTTCTATTGGATGTCCAACTCTAGATAAGGAGGCTCCTTGTCCTACCATTTAGGTGGGTTACAATATGATCTTAGTTGATCCTCTTGTGGGGGCATCCTTAAGGGTTTATAGGACTTCTCTCCTAATCTAGTTTTGGCATATCCAATTTATATTATCATTGCCTAATCAGTTTCTTTTGAGTGCATTCTTTCTCATGATAATTCTATGTGACATACTAACTAGTCATTCTTCATTTTATAAGGTGACTTTAGATGTGGAGGCAAATGACTCCCACTTCTCTCTCTCTCCATTCAAAGGAGTTAGAAAATGGTGTCTTATGGATGATCTTTCACAGAAGAGAGGTTTTGCCATATCCATTTTGAATTTCCATCGATGGGTTACAAGTGTATGGTTTGCAAGGAAGAGGACATACATTGTGTAGGTTAGGTGAATTTTTTTCCATCAACAACGTGGTTGCAGTTGTGTTGTTGAATGACTTTTTGTTAGTTAATTCTTTGCATTTGTTAAAGCTTCCAAACCCTTTCAAAACTTGGTCTTAGTGTTGTCAAATGTTTTGTTGTTTGTTAATTGCTTGTATCCTAATATTTTGATGTATTAGGGTTGTTTTGCTTGTATCAAATTTCTTTATTCTTTTTTACCAACAAACTATTCTTATTTGACTTCAATGACAACATTCTTGGACCAACAAATTACTAAATTTGATATCGTTCTTGGATTGTGAGACCTTTGACATCAATGACAAATAATCCTAAGACCATGTTATTTCTTTTTGTTAATAGTTAGATTGTTTTGTTAATAATTTAAAGCAACAAAAACAAGGTTATTGTCCCTTACAACAATCCTAAGGTGTAAAAATAGACTAAAACGATTGTTTACAAGAAGGTCTAGAACAAATTATTAACAACATATTAGTAGCACAACCAGTAACCCACATCAAGACTGGGACAAAAACTCACCCACAACGTGGGAAGGAGAATGAGGAACTACAGGGCGAATTTTCCTTCGTCGATGGACAACTGTCCAGGTGATAGTTTCAGTAGGGTCTCCACCACTAGGAGAAGGTGGTGGAACCCTCTTTGCAAGACAATCAACACCAGGAACAAATTGCTAGAAATGTTGTATCTCATCAGCCAGAGACTAGAGAAAATTTGGAGCACTCATTGTCAGAGGGTCCACGTAGCTAGAGGAGGCCACACTAGCAGCAAGAGGTGGAGTAGGGTCCACCAGGTCTGAGGAGGCCAAAATAACAAGAGCATCACCCTGGGGTGAGGCATCATCAATCTGTGAAGAGTCATCAAAGGAAGAATCAGAGGCTAGGATGGTCAAATGATCACCATTTGCATCCTTCCACCAGGTGGTAACACATTTACGACGTGAGAGAGAACAATCTATAGCCAAATGAATAGTAGAGAAGCATCACCAACATTGAAAGGGGAGGCCCTCATAATCTAGCGATTGAGTCCAAGGCCTATCCCCAACGTTGAGAACCACATCCCCTAGAAGGGGTATGGAGATGTCAATGCCAACTAGAATGAACATGAATGTAGAGAGGCCCATAGTTGTCGTAGCCTCATCCACTTTTAAGAAATGACCGATTGAGTTTGCAATGACCTCAAAGCAAGAATTCTCCCAAAAATGAAGGGGAAGATTGGGGAGACGAACCCACATTGGATGCACACTAAGCGGTTCAGTAAGAGGGTAAAAGTTGGGTGTTGCAACCAAGTTATTTTCTCTATTTGTCCCATATCTAGTGGTCCTTGTTTCTTCTATCAATTGGATTTTCTATTGTATAAGGGTTTAAGCCATTTCAATCTTATATTGACGAATATGAAAAACACTATGGGGGAATATAGTTTGTAGATTTTATAATAACATTAAAGTGAAAACATAACTTCCTTCTAAGTTGCAATATTGTTAATGGTGTGGGATGTAGATCCATTTTATTTCATAACCCTACTAATTTTACTTCTCTTAGTTGCAATGGCACAAAACAAGTGTTAGAACACAAAGATTCGAAAGCAATAAAGGAACCTTTCACTTTGTTTAATCTTTCCTCCTCCGACAGGGGAAAAGTATAACACACCCTAACTCCACTTGATTTTCTCTTTTGATGTATATAATACATAACTTTTTATAAATTTATCAACCTGATAGTTGGATTAACATGAAGAATGATCAAATGCATAACATATGGAAATGATGATAGAATATTATATTAAATTATAGCGGCATAACAATAAGACGAGAAAAGATACTCAATGAGACCAACGACCTCTAATTTATAAAACTTGATTAAAAAAGAAATCAAGGGCCTATATGGATTGATTGATGGATAGTTGGGATTGATTGACGAATACAGTTTTGATTAAAAGTTGTAGTCGTATTACAAGTATCTCATAAGGTGATAAGGGATAGGTATAGGGTTAGCATTAAGACATATCCTTATGTGAATGGTTGAGCCTTGAAGATGTAGACTGAAATGGGTGGATGAGATACAAATTTATTTTGACTTTTGTGGCAAGTATCTAGGTTGAATGAATCTAGAGAAGGCCATAATTACTTGCGTGACTTTCAATAATTAATTAAATATTAATAAAATTATCTAATTAATTATAGGGAAGGGTGATGTGGGAAGATAAATAAATGAAATAAATAAGAATTTTACTAGATGGAAAATTATATTTAATTAATTAAATAAATATAATCTTTTTTAATTAATCAATGATGTAGGAAAATGGATTTAGATTAACTATTATATAAATATAATTTATTTGGAAAATAGGATAAATGTGTCACAAGGCAATATAAGGTGGTGTTAGGAGGATAAATAATTAGGTGATGGTGCTAGGAGGGAAAGGTCAATTTTAGATGTCTATGCCTACATCGTTTTACAAGAAATGAAACTACATGTATACGTCCATTCTATCATTTCGAAGATATAAAAAATATAACAAAGAATTTCATATTCTATCTCTATTTTGTTCATATGAATACTTATTTCCTATTTCATTCACGTTTATATAAATTTTTTTATTAACATGGAATCAAATAGTTTAGCCACCATAATACTACACACCATCGATATGATTAAAAAATGCCTAAAAATTTCCACTACAAAATTGAGTAATTAAAATTCAATAAAAAACCTATATATGCATATAAGCATAAACAAGTCAAATATACAAGATTGAGAAATATCCTCAGAAGCTCAATGTGAATAATAAATTTGAACATGTTGTAACTATTAGAGCAACTTCCTAACTAATTGAAAATCACCACTCCCGACTTCTATTCTTGCCATTGTGCCCTCATTTTAGTTCTCAAGCACTTAGTGTGGCTTTGACATTTCCTAGCCCTACTAAGTAATCAAATTTCATTGGAGAGTTCCAACTACCCAATTTCCTGATCTTTCAATGTGTACTTCCTTTAGCTTTAGTGTAGCACCAGATGAGTATCATTGCGTAGCTTCTACAACTTGCAATTCTAATGTTCCTTGTGCACTAATGAGCCTTTGGTGGAGGATCTGCCCTATAGATTTAAATGATAATACCTCTTAGACTATTGTACGATGGTAAATGGAAGGCTTTCCTAAATCTATATCCCATTCTTGTCCTCAGGCTATTGGTGTGAGAGTATACATATTCAATTCTAGCATTGTTTAAATGGACATTGGGGGTCCACGTTTCTTATTGGTCAAATTTGTGTGTTGTAACTAAGTTATTGCCTTCTTTAGACTTGTCTAATTCGTTAAACTATGTCCTATATCTCATGGTACTTGTTTCATTTTCTAGTTGGTTTCTCTTTTGTACAAGGATCTAAAACCTTTTAACCTAGTTTTTAGCATTATCAAAAATTTATCTTAAAAGCAAAGGAGAAAGGTTAAGAAATTTATTGGGCATGAGAAAAAAATTGATCATGCTTGGCACAATGGTGCAAGAGGATACTCATCCCTGTTATCAAAAACTCACAAATCACAAGATTGCAATAAAACATCTTTCAACTCATATTTTTGTTTATTCAAACACAAAACTCCTCTCTTCAATTCTTGGTCTTCAAATGGTCTTTTCCTTAACTCCGAAAAACAATCTCAATGTCTGCAATAATGCACTCTAATCTTCCTTTGCAACCTCCAATTCTCCTCTCTCCTTCTTAGAGCAGGTATTCCTACCTCTCCTAAATGAAACCCCTTATTTGTTGGCGTAGTGACTATATCCACGATGAGATCCCTCTCCACCACAAGTACGTGCTTTTGGTGTAACAGTCAAATATACATGGTGTCAGAGCCCAAGGGCTAGAAAAAGAAATGTAAGTTTTTTTTTGCAATTATTGAAGATCAGATCTATAATAAAGAATGAAATTTTTAGCTTCTGTCATTTTCATGCCATACAACCATTTCAAATGGAAGCCAAAGATTCTACTTCAGCCCACAACTAGAGGCTTGTATCGAACAATCATGACAACAAAGGTTGAATCAAATTCTGCATCACAAACAGGTCAAGACCATGTTCTTTTCACATGGGCGTTGCCATCATCTTCTCCTTAATGGAACAACATTTCAATGGACCTATCATGCCTCTCTTTTAAGAATTATGGAAGGGTTTCTATAGTTCATGTTGATACTTCCTTAGTTACACAGTTGACCAGTTTTATAGACAATTGACACCTATATTTTCAACTAGTAATTTGTTCTTGCATGGTTGAGTAGTGTCGTTAGGGTCACTCGTATAGATTCAGTGTCATCTACATCCTTAACTGATAGATGTTTTGTCTTTATTTTCTATCTATTCATTCTTTGGGGGCGCCTATGCAAATTATTGTCTTATGTATCTTTGATTGACAAATGTGTTTCCATTGTTTTCCATCTGCTCATTGTTCGAGTAGTGTCATAGGGGCACTCATGCAGAATGATCCTTATCTTCATCTTGGTTTCAAAGGAATCTCTTCATTCAACACTAATAGTTATCATACGACAGTTGTCCACATCTTTATTTTGTCCTAGAAAATATTCTTATGTAGTTCATATAGTTGCATCTCTCATTATTTTTGAGGGAGGGTTTTTGTTCCCACTGGGATTTCCCTCTTTCCTCTTTCCTGTCATTTATTTTTATTCTCCATAGTTAGCCTTAAGGGAGGGGGGGGGTGTTGGCGTTAATTGTAGTTCAACTATGACAACCACAATCACCCTTCAGAGCACCACAATTTGATCCATAACTTCTCGATGATCATCTGATTCATAATTTGTGGATAGTAATTGTTTCTTACTCCAATCTATCCTCCAATTGTTGTGTGAACGAAGGGTGATTACCAGTCTTTCAAACAAGGGTTTCAACTTTGTATAAATCATGCACTATGTGCATAATTTAATGATTTTCTCAGGGTTTTAATGATTTGCTCAGGGTATAAGAGATAGAATTTTATTTTGTGCACCTATATTTCTTTCGGTATTTTTTTTATTTCTACAAGTATTATTTTTATTTCTAGCTAGATCTATGCTGAAAATTCTACATGGCATTAGAGCACATGTCATCAGTTCGAGTCCCTCAAGCCCTAGACCCATCGTCCGCAATTTGTCTTTCAAACAAGGGTTTCAACTTTGTATAAATCATGCACTATGTGCATAATTTAATGATTTGCTCAGGGTATAAGAGATAGAATTTTATTTTGTGCACCTATATTTCTTTCGGTATTTTTTTTATTTCTAGCTATATCTATGCTAAAAATTCTACATGGAATTAGAGCGCATGTCATCAGTTCGAGTTCCTCAAGCCCTAGACCCATCGCCTGTGTAAGTTTAGTTTATCAACATGGTACATAGTGGGTGCAAATCCCACATGGTAAAGGGTTGTATCTGACTCTATTGTGTGTGTGTGTGTGTGTGTGTGAGGGGGGGTGGGGGGGGGGGGGGGGGGGGNGGTTGGCATAGCGACTATATCCATGATGAGGTCCCTCTTCACCACAAGTATGTGCTTTTGGTGTGATGGTCAAGTCTACACTATCAGGCAATTTTTTACGCAGGGGTTTCTTTTAATTACTATGTTGTCTTCTATGCTCCTACACAACCAATGTATTCTCCCTAATGCTTTGCTTTCTTTTTTATTCTTCCCCTTCACTCATTTCTTGAACTGGTTTTTCTCTTTCCCTCTCTCTTTCTTTTAGTTCCAAGAAAAGGATAACACCCTTAGTTGTTTCTGAATGTTGGGAAAGATTTGGGATTTGGTGTTACACCTGCCAAATTTAGTTTTTTTTGGAAATTTCTAAAGCTTGATAAACAAATCCATTTTTTGAGTTGTTTGTATCCCATTCAATGCGACAACATCTCTTTTGAGGCATTATGTCAAATAGTCCACATGTTTGTTTGTGCTTCCATATTTTGCATACATTACAAGTTACGAGCTTCACTTGGCTTAGAACTGAGAAGTTTTAATGTTATGATAATAAGCATGCTTTCTAAACTCCTTTACGTCTAATGGCTTCATAAGGTAACTCTGGTTAGTGGTTCCATTTCTTTCCTTATGCTTGAGTGATTGGCCAAAGAGTGAAACCAAACAAAACCATCACAAACCAAAACTTAAAACTTAAAAATGTTCTTTTACTGATGTCGAACACTATCTACCCAAGATGTCCCTGCAACACCCAACACATAAGGTTGAACCTAATTGAATCTAGCGATATTTGGTTATGAAATTTTAATCTATACCTAATGGAAGCTAAGAAAGTTAAAAATCAAATAACATTATTTGTTAGATAGTTGACTAGAAGCTCAACTCCAATATTATCTCAAGTTATTCTTTGAGAAGATCAACATTAAAGACATAATGAATTAGTCACTATCCCTTGGAAATCATACATTTTTTTTCTACTTAATAATCATAGAGACAACAATAATCCATGAATTTCTTGTACTTATCATCTTTTGAAGAATCTAAACCATTTTAAACTAAACAAATTATAAACATTGGATGAAGTGGGTCTTAATATTCCGCTCTTTTAATATGTTTAGTACTAAGAAGTGGAAAATATAAGGATAAATCATAAGGAGCGAAGACTAAAAACTATGACAATCATTATATTGTAAATGACTTCCATAAGAATGGGTTATATGGTGTAGGTATGATCAATATGGATTTAGCTTAGATCCACCTAACAAGAGAACTCTATGTGAGAATGTGAAGAAATTGGCAAAATAACATTTAGGTCTAGCTTTCTATTTGTTGGTTTTCAACAAAATCAAATTACACATTGCCCCAAGAAGTACAATATGTGCACTCAATATGAGACCAGTAAAAGAAACATTGTAAATCATGGAAGTGTTTTCTACTTGCCAAAATTGCCACCTTATCATTGAGAAGAAAAAGTAGGTGATTATGAGGCACATAGAAGTTATCAATCTTGTAAAGCATTGGTTTCTTGATGTCAAATGTTGCAAGATTATATTCATATATATAGGCTCACCCAAAAATAGGATCATTAGTATAGTAAGAAGACCAAGTCAAAGAAATCTTAGATGTGAAGTGGTTACAAAAATAAAAGGGTTTCGTATGAAGACTAATAATTTTCATAGTTTAGTTGTTCAATTGTATTTGATAGCTAAGTGAATTGTTGTAAACAAGAAACTACTTTATAGGCATAATTTTTTCAAAAAAAATTATAGATTAACAAAGTTGTAGCTGTAAGTGATCAATATGGACATTGTTGTTTCACTGCCAAAAAGATAGTGTCTCCAATATAAGTTCGTATCATAAGTAGAGTACTTTTGTTCAGCTACAAAAAAACGTCTTTAAATGAAAGGCTATAAGAAGTTGAAGTGGAAGTGTTTTCCCTATATATTCAAATTCGTCCCAATGAACCTAAGATTCTAAAGCACTTAAAGATTGAATATCAGAAAAAGTCAGTAATAGGAACAACAATAATTAAAGTCTACATTCCAAATATGTAATTTATTTAAATACCTAGATGATACAAATTTATTTTCAACAAGCTTTACTGAAAACCACTTTTTAGTCACATTTTCAAAACCAATACCATGCTCGTGTAGGACAAGCATAATTTGACCTAAATGAAAGTATTTTTATAAATCCTTTTGGGAGAATATTCGTAACACACTCAAGATTGATGATAATATTTGTTAATAATTTTATTCTAAATATTTGTTTTTTAATTAATTTTGTATTGGGCGTAATTGTTGTTTTTAAAACCCCTTGTGTATGACACGCATAGTTTCACCTAAAATTATCATTTTAATTTTTAATTTTTTTCAAAGTGAATAAAATTGTTCGTACTTTGATGTCATATAATTTGTTTTTCAAAAAAATTTAAAAAAATTTTTAATTTTTTTTTTAAAATAAAAAACATGTTATTTCAAGTTTATGGACCTATTTCAATATAAATTAATTAAAAAATAGAAAAATTAATCCAATTTTTTAAAAATTACATGTTTGTAATCTACATAATTTCATCCATAATATTCTAAAAAATTGCCATAAGTGGAGTCAACTTCTTGCACTTACCCTCAAAATAGCTTAAGATAAACTATGAAGCACTTGTCTCAATCTCAAAAGGTTAAGAGAGATCAAACCATACACGTATAATTGAAAAACATAAATTTCTCTTATGTTTAAGACAAAAAAAATATTTATCCATTGATACACAACATTGTCTTCTTCAACTAGTGCAAAAGGTGAGGCAATGACTAAATAATCGAGGATAAATTTGCAATAAAAGTTCACAAGATTGATAAAAAATTGTGATGGTGGTAGTCGACCTTTTATAAGGAATTTCCACTTTTGCAAGATACATTTAATTTCATGAGAATTATTGAAAAAAGTAAGATAAGAGATCAATGTCTAGGCAAGTGAACACTTGAATAGATGTGCTCACAAAATTGTTTATGTTGAAGTATGCAAAGAACATGTTCCAAGTGTGAGAATGTGTCTCCCAAGTGAGAAAAAAAATTTCAAGGATACCTCTAAATACAATGTTCATCAAATGCATGAATATGATAGGAGCATTGATGAGTAGAAAAAAGCATCACTAGTCATCAAACTAAATTCCTTCCTCCTGATAACCACTATTTAGAGCAATCATGAAGAAGATCTGAGCACCATGAAATTAATTTAATGTGATAAATTTGAATGGATCTTGATTATTATGGTCATATTCAATCCCCTAAAGTAAATGTAAAAATGCCAAGTTATGTCTTTCTTAAGCACTAGAAGAGTTGGGTAAGCCCAAGGTGATGTAGTTGGTTTAATGAAAACTTCAACAAGTTCCATAATTGTTGTTTGGTTTTGTATGCAAATTAGATGTCTAATGTTATAAATGAAATACTACTATTGCAAAGCTAATAAATCTATCTAAATGAAACACAATGAAGATTACAAATGATCAAATGAAACTAAAACAAGTTTACCTTCACTTACCCATCGTAGCTTGTCTCCATTTCCCTCCTAGCCTTGATTTCTTGGATGTTTTGAGCTCTCAGATTTCCAATTGAAACTCCTTGCCCAAGATGTCACCAAAGTGTGGAGATTGAGTGTATTTGTATGCAAAATGGCCTAAAGCTTCATTATGCAACTAATGGATAATGGAATGGTATGAAAATGACTTTAATTGCTTGATTAAATGCTTAGATGCTTGATTGCTTGATCTCTAGAATGCTTGAATGCTTGAAAGTTACTATTGCCTATTCTCTATTAGCTCAAAAAGGGAGAATGAGGCTCCTTTTATATGATTTTGGAGGACCCAAGCCTAGGTGGCATAATCCTAGGGTGGAGATTGAAAGGTGGAAGATCCTAGGGCTGCTATTGACTTGGTTGAAGAGGTTGAGAGAAAGGGGGATATAGTTGGACTGTGAGAGGAAGAATAGGGAGGATGTTCCTCCTACATTGACATAGAGGAGAAGAAGGTGGAAGGGAAAGACACATGTCAAGTGTCTCACAAAGACCATTGAGAGGATGGAGGAAGGACTTTTTCCTCATGAGGACTCTTGGTACAAGTGTCCCATGAGTCACCTTGGACTCTTTGAGGTGGCTTGAGAAGATCTTTAGGAATAGGGATTGCTTCTTGACTTAGTGTAGGAGATGACA
Source organism: Thuja plicata (assembly GCA_018584345.1). Taxonomy (NCBI): domain Eukaryota; kingdom Viridiplantae; phylum Streptophyta; class Pinopsida; order Cupressales; family Cupressaceae; genus Thuja; species Thuja plicata. The sequence goes on along the minus strand of MU226838.1, from coordinate 570,147 downwards.
TGTGGTCATGAGATCAAGTCTTATGAGGCCACATAGCCCTTAGGAATAGGACATGTGTGGGTGAGGATAATGATTTATTAATAATTAATAATAATTAATTATTTTAGCCAAGGTGATGTGTCAAGTGACTAGGTCTATGAGGTGGACTAAGAGGTTTAGTCATATTTAGTGATTGTGTAATTAATCACTTTAATGAGACTAATTTAGAAGACTTAGGATAAGAAGAATAGACTATAGTGAATGTATCAAATAAATTGAATAATTTACTTAATAAATAGAAGAAATAAATATTAATTAAATAATAAATATTTAATTAATTCATCAAGTCAATATTAATTAAATAATAAATATTTAATTAATCAAGCCATTTTTTAGTGTATACATTTTGCCCCTCTTTGAAATAATGTGTCGGTCACATTGTTTCAAAGAAAAATCAAGCCTTTTGCCCCTGCCCCAGACAATGTCGACAAAAGCGACCTATGCATGCCCCCTCGAGAGATTGATTGACAAAATTTATGATTGTGTGTGTGTGTGTTTTTTTATAGTATTTTTCAATCAATCGCACGAAAAGATTCGAAAGAAGCGATGGGATAAATAGGGTGAAGCAGAGAGATTTAGATAGGTAGGGTCCACAAATCAAGCAAAACGGGTCCATAGGCTATAGATAGGGCCAAAGGGTTCACTATAGGATCATTGTGCACACTTGTCATTTGGAGATTGGAGCTTGGAGAGAGAGAAGACTAGAGCTAAGAAGATATTGTTCCCGCTTGCAGATCATTTCTTTGAGAGGGTCAGACGCTTCCAGAGGCTGCCAGATTCTGGGTAAATGTGGGCGTAAGTTGCGCAAATGTGTTTTCTGCGCAAGGATCAGGGGGTTCTGCGCAAGCATTTTTCTGTGCTTTGCATTTATTGCAAATGATAGAATGTGGATAAATCAACAAGTCAATTAGGTCAAACTTGATATCGATAAACCGATATGATTTGGTCGGCGGTGTATTTTGATTAATTTGTGTCAAGATAGGCAACATTGTAGCATGGTCACTAGTAAACCATCTTGTTTGTAGATAATTGATAGAATTATCTGTTGATACACGTGATAAACATGTATTTGGTTGATAAGATAGGATAGATAGATAGACCAGTTTGATCAAAACCTAATAGTTTGATTTGTTGATTTTTGATGATAGGAGGATATTACTGATGTCTTGATGTCGTGGGAGAGGTATCCCGTGAGGTAGAGTCTTAGGTCGGTGTTGTCGGAGACTGACAGAGTAATGATTGAGGCAACTGGACTGTACCATGTGATTTACACGCTTGAGATTCGGGCGAACCTAGGTATGCTGACCACACTTGCTAAGAGATGACACTAAGAGACAGGAGGTACCTTTCATCTCCCGACAGGAGAGATGACAGTCACACTGGAGGATGTTTATCGCATCCTACGACTACCCATCACAGGAGAGCTGGTGCAATACGATCGACACGACGGTTTGACTAAGTGCAGAGCAGTGTTTGGTGATGACAATATAGAGGAGACAGAGATCAGCTGGGAGGATATGGTAGAGCTATATGAGCCACTGTCGGTTGTTTTGGCCAGAGCAATCGGAGGATATGTCTGCCCGGATCAACGTTTGCACAACTTCACAGTCGGTTGGGGCCACACACTGTAGAGGATGATGGAGGAGGGGACCTATTTTCTTGGGGGGTGTGCTTGTTAGCGCATCTTTATCATGATCTCCATCAGGTAGTATATCAGAGGGGAGCATCTTTATCAACTGGTGTCACTTTGCTTCATGTATGGGCATGGGAGCACATAGCGATCACATGACCCACAACTCTTAGATTTCGAGGCGCTGGGAAGCCATTCATATTTATGTATGCATCTATCCAATCTCAGCGTAAGCCGGGATGATTGGAGTTTTGGAGATATAATTTTGATACTATGGATTCTGTGACCTGGAGACCCTACCTAGGATGTGAGCCATAGGAGGACAAGTGTCAGCTCAGATACTGCTTTGAGTCTCGATGGTTAATAGGGAGGACTCCCTACATTATAGAGAGACAGGTTGTGAGTTGGGTCCTGCGTCAGTTTGGCAGGATCTAGGGGATACGACAGGGGGTGACAGAGTTCGTGCGTACCCACCAGGAGAGACGAGACTGGGGGCTGATGGTTTCATATGAGATTGCAAGGCAGGAGTTCTTGGACATGCCATTTTAGGCATGGTCGATGAGATAGGGGGTTGTAGACCCAGGTATGATGACATATTATGAGAGATATCTCAGGGATCATTTTTTTTTTAGATTGACAGATCCAGCGGAGAGACCACCTCAGAGAGATGCTGACGGTAGACACTGAGATAGGAGATGAGGCTTGGACAGGAGAGGCTAAGGGGGAGGCAGAGGAGATGATGGAGATGGAGATGATGGAGGCGATGGTCCTGACAGAGGGAGGGGGATAGAGCAGGACCTCAGATGAGAGGCAAAGGTGTGGGACCGCGGGGTTTGATGCCTCCTCCGGCTAGACAGGTGGGAGGCCAACCACCTGCACAGATGCCAACATCTGCCCTGATACAGGCACATGTACCAGTATAGGCACATGTACTGATATAGGCATAGGTATAGGATGAGGCAGATGTGATACTTGGTCAGGAGAGAGTGGTACAGGGTGGATTCATGCAGGATGACAAATAGGATGAGCACATGCTCAATATTGGGGATGATGTATAGATGTTGGATGTGGGGGCACAAGATGTACATGTAGAGATGGATGTCAGGGGCCAAGATCCCTATTTATAGAGGGATAGTGTGGAGGAGGATATAGACATTGATTCATTGCTAGTCAGACTAGCAATGACATAGGTACAAGTTGACCGCGTCTCGAGATTAGAGAGACAGGTGGAGAGACTAGAGGGGGAGGTCGCAGAGGCTAGAAATGAGAGAGATACCGCTATAGAGAGGTTAGGAGAGGTAGAGACATTACTAGATGAGATTGAGTCTATAGAGACATTGGGGCCTCATGCAAATAGTCTTCGGATGATGATGCAAGCTGGTAGGGAGATCACCTACTAGAGGGAGGCATACAGACAGGTTATTTCGTTAGATCAGTGGATTGGGAGATTTAGAGAGAGCTCATATGCAGTTAGGATAGAATTACATCAGAGACATGGGTTAGCAGGTAGTAGAGGCACATCATCATGCCCATTGAGACCACCATCAGGTTCTGGAGATCCATCAGTGGCAGGGACTTCTATTGCAGTACGTAGACATTGACAGACAGAGCCTGGAGGTAGTGGATCTTAGCTTTTTGATATACACTTTGTATTTATGGCTTAATTGTATCATTATTGTATTATCATTGTAGACTTGATGGACACTTTTGGACACATGGTTGTTTTATGAGATATCATTGGACATTTGGACATCTTATTTATGTTTTATGGACTCTTGATGATGGACTTTCTATATGATGCAATTCTATTATGATTACTTCTATGATGCATTTCTTATGATGATGATGATATATATGTGTGTGTGTGTGTGTGTGTGTGTGTGGATACTGACATATGCAGGATGTGATGAATGACTTTGATATACATTTTACTTATGACTAGTAATGTAACGATCTATCTCTATATGGATGCATAATGGTTATGATTGATCATATAATGACTAATGGTCTATGAATGAATTTCAAATAGATGGATGAATAATAATGATCGAAAAAAATGATAATGAAAATGAAAATGAACGTAATGATAATACTAAATAATGACCATGAATGTGATAAGGAATGATTAAATGATAATATTAAAAAATGGATAACAAATGAATGATATGTTATAATGATATAAAATGAAAGGTATAATGATGGTAGTAATATAATGACCTATAATGTGATGAAATGACAACTATGATAAAATGAGATGATCAAAATATG
>MU226838.1:541512-554306 GCA_018584345.1 Thuja plicata | reverse complement strand
ATAAAATTAAATAAATAGTCGAATATAACAAATATAGTTAATCTATAAGAATTAACTATATTGTTATAGGCAATATTAATTAAATTAATATAGAAATGAAAAAGGACAATTTAGGGTGTCTACAAGAGTTACAATCTTTTTTCATTAAAAAATAGCATAATTTATTGTACACCAAAGTAATCGTATGAAATTTGAAACAAAAAAGCTTATAAAAGAGAATAACAATTTTGTTTGTCTAAGACACACATATTGAAATAGATTTGGTTGTTATCAATGATCAATGTAATCACTCCCTACCCTAAATTTGTTTTGTTTGGTTCATGCCACACTTTTAGCCTTTTGGCTCTCTCCATCATTTGTTGTTCTGATTGTAATTTAAATTCTATTATACAATTTTTTATTTTTTATTTATTGAAATAATGCAAAATTAAAATAATATTACAAAAGAGGGCAGTAAACTGACTGCCCTCAATTGTAGAAGTTGAGAAATCCAACTTCACAGATCGCCAAGAACACTTGCATGCAAATAACCTGTTGCTGAAAGGAAACCAAAGAGACAAAAACAAAGGCTTGGAAAATCTCACTGGAGTGAGAGAAAATTGTATTCCAAGATAATAACAAATAATTACAAGAGTTCAACCTTAAAGGTGAACAAAACCCTAAAAAGGTAAAAAGCTAGGTTGCGCAATATAATTAATATAAAATATTAATTATATGCACCTAAGAGACAGCTTAAGTGAAACTATAGTACATAGTCAACTTAATAATTAAATCAACATGATCTAATTAATAAGTGAAGATAAATAGATACTCTAACACCCCCCCTTAAGTGAAGCTCAGGAGGTAAGCTAACCTAGCACAGCTATGAAAGCGGGAAAAGAGGGTCCCGACAATAAGGCCTGATCAGGTACCCAATACAAGAAAATCTCTGTGAACCAGAGATAAAGGAGAAAACCTAGTGGGAAAAACCCCTCTCCAAAAAGAGATAGAACAAACATGCTGAAAAAAAATATGAAGGAAGGTAGGCCTCAACAAGACCCCCCAAGGACAACTTCCGTCACCCCAAGCATAGAACACAACTGAAGATAGCACAGAGATGCAAAAGGTTTGGTGAAGATGTAAGCAACCTGCACGTTAGTGGGAATGCACTCCAAAGTGAGAACACCATCCTGAATGTGCTGACGGATGAAATGCATATGAAGCTCAATGTGTTTAGTGTGCTAATGCTCCACTGGGTTCCAGGAAATGTGAATAGCACTCTGATTATCGTACCACTAAATAGTGGGATGATCAGGAGGAAAGCCAAACTCAGTCATCAACTGTGGAAGCCATAGAATCTCCTGACTAGCATGCACTGCCTCTCTGTACTCAGCCTCTATAGATGAAAGTGCGCAAGCATTCTACTTCTTACATGACCATGTGATAGGACCAGAGCCAAGACAAAAGACAAAGCCAAAAGTAGACTTTCGATCATCAACATCACCAACCCAATCTGAGTCAGTGAAGCCAACAAAGTGAGGAGCCCCTGATGTGTAATGAATGCCATACATAAGTATGCCCTGAATGTATCTCAAAACATGCTTGGCAACTTGCCAATGACTCTCATGGGGCTCATGTGAGAACCGAGAGACTAGACCAACTGCAAAGGAGATATCAGGATGAGTGTGTGTCAGGTACAACAAACTGCCAACCAACTGCCGATATAATGTAGGATCCACTAAAGGCAAAGTGCAAGACGTAGACAAAGTAACACCCGAATGAAAAGGTGTGGGAGCAGGCTTGCAATCAAGCATATCAAAGCATCGAAGCATGTCAAGAGCATACTTCTACTGGTAAACAAAGATCCCAACAAAGGATTGAACAATCTGTAGACCCAGAAAGAAGTGTAACGAACCAAGATCAGTCATCTCAAACTGCTCCATCAATGCGCGCTGAACATCCTGAATCATAGAAGATGAGCTACCTGTGATGATAATAACATCAACATATAGCACAAGGATCAAAACCTCATCATCAAGACGCTGAATGTAGACTGTAGGATCAGAATGGAAGCATGTGAAGCTAGTAGAAAGAAGAAAGGAGTCCATCTTATCATACCAAGCCCGAGGGGCCTGTTTGAGACCATACAAAGAACGTCAAAGTCTACAAACCAAGGAGGAATCCTGCACAAATCCCTGAGGCTACTCCATGTAAATCTCCTCAGTAAGATCACCGTGCAAGAATAGACTCTTTACATCCATCTAAAAAATGGGCCATCCCTGAGAAGCTGCGAGGGATAAGACAAGGTGAATAGACCTTGTACTTATGAATAGAACCATCAACAGCAAACTTAGTATGATACAACCACTTGCATCACACTAACTTTCTTCCCTTAGGAAGAGAACAAAGATCCCAAGTATGATTCTTCATCAAAGAAGAATACTCCTCCTCCATAGCACTGTCCCACTCAGTATGTCCTGTCGCTGCTGCAAATGTCTAAGGATCACCACAAATAGCATGACTTAGAAGACTAGAACCCGCAATATGGGACCGGGTGCGATGGGAAGTGGAAGGGTCACCAGCCAGAGATCCTGCAGCCTCAGCTGTAACATGAGCCCATCGAGGCATCTATGGAGGATCCTGTGGTGGAGGTAAATGGGGATCATCAAGATCATCATCCTCATCATCCTGAAAAGAAACTGGAAGAGATGAGGGAGTAGTGGTAATTGAAGTAGACTCTAGAAGCAGGTATCTACTGCAGGAAGGTGCTCATCAAACTGGACTCCCGTCAAAACATGACCTCTCTGGAATCAGGGTCAAACAACTTGTATGCCTTAACATCCTCGCAGTAGCCAACAAAAATGAGGTGTCAGCTCTTCCGCTCCATTTCTCTCCTCTGAGTGTTAGGAACAAATGCCCATGCTTCACTACCAAAAGCTTAGAATGAAGATACATCAGGCTTGACATGAGACCAAGCCTCCTCAGGAGTCATATGTCAGACTACCTTGTGAGGCATCTGATTCTAAATATAGTTGGCATAATTGACTGCCTCTACCCAAAAAGATGAATCCATGGACCTGGACTGTATCATACAATTAGCCATCTCCTGAAGTGTTTTTTTCTCTCTGCCACACCATTCTGCTGAGGGGTGTAGGGCACTGAAAACTAATGTTGAAGACCATGTTCAAAGCAAAAATCCATGAAAGCTTGGTTCACATACTCCCCCCATTATTTTTGCGTATCCGTCAAATAGAAAGACCAGATTGCTTCTCCTCAAATGTCTTAAAGACCCGAAATGAATCAAAGACATCAGACTTGTACTTTAAAAAGTACACCCATGTGTGCCTAGAGAAGTCATCAATGAAAGTAAGCACATATCTGGCACCAAAAAAATAAGTAGGAAATGACATGAGGTCACTATGAATCAACTCCAATGGTGCCAAAGCATGAGTAGCTCATCCGTGAGGAAAAGGATCCCTATGTTGTTTGCCAAAAACACAACCCTAACAAACCCCATCAATGCAAGTAATCTGTGGAAGCCCAAGAACAAGTGCCTGTGTGCTCATTTTCTGAAGATATCTGTAATTGAGATGGCCCAAATGCTCATGCCAAAGTCTGCTCACTGAATCTGCATGTGCTATAAGAAAAGAACCTCTGCCATCAAAATACTCAAACCCATCAAATCTGTATAGGCGGGATGCAGTGTCAACACTCCCAGTAGCCACAATCATATCAGAATCATGTAAGTTCTGAATGACCACATCATGTGGTGAGAACTCATCTGTCTTACCAGAGCCAGAGTGGAAAATCTGATAGATAGACAATAGGTTTGTCAAAATTTCAGGGACAAAAAGAACATCCTGAAGAGAACCCCCAGCTAATGCAACAGAACTAGAACCCAAAGTAGAAAGATGAGAGTAGTTCCCAATAGCAATGTGTGAAGTAGCACAAGGAGCAAGTTAGGTGACCAACTACTGAGTGTGAGTCATGTGGTGAGAGGCACCAGAATCAAGAATCCAGGTGGGCCCAAAATTTGTTGCTCATGCAGTAAGAGCATGACCTTTCCCTCCAGGGGAGGATGTGGACTGAGGAGCTGAAATGTGATGCTCCTGCATGGCTTCCTCTAAAGCCTCCAAACATTTCCAAAACCTAGAAATGGGATGTCCATCCTTTCCACAAAAGCTACAGGTCTCAACTGATTTCTTCTTAGTCTTGGAGGTAGACTCAGTAGACTTCGAAGAAGATTTACCCTTGGAAGGGTTAGCTGGAGGTTTTGAATTAGTTTTCTATGCAGGTTTGGAGGAATACTCATTGTCTGCTGAATATTTTTTTGGTTTGGATTTCTATTTTGGTTTCCCCTGTGAAGACTGAGCAACCAATGCTTGGCTAGAAGAGCCAGAAGCATCCATCTATTGGATCTTTTCCTATTCCTATGTCAACCAATCACAAAATGTCTCAAATGAAGGCATGGTGTGTCTAGCACCCAAAGCATCCATGGTGGAGTAGAAAGTGGAAGAAAAGATCTGATACTGTCCTCTCAACTTTGAGAGTATGAAGAAGATACACTCATCATCTGTCTTGTTTCTCCCACATCCCTGCAAAACTGAGCATAGAGATTTGAACTTCATCAAGAAGTCCTCCATAGTGGGAAATCTGGTAGGAGTCAAATTGGTTAGCTCTGCATCAAGCTGTAGTGCCTATAACTCATTTAATGTGCCAAAAAAATATGAAAACTTGCCCCAAATAGCCCTAGGAGTTGTCAAACCATCCAGGTGAAAAAGGAGACTGTCGGAGATGTTCAGTGCAATCAAGCCCATGGCTTCATCCATTTTGTTTTTGTGCTGAAGAACCTCAAAAGGGTGTTGTAGGATAGGTTGGTGTTCATCCATACATGACCATAAGCCATGTGACATGAGTAGCCTGGTCATGTGTGCTTTCCAGGTGTGATAATTGTGTGGTGTCAGCCGGGCCACAGAGGGGTCTGACATTGAGAGAAGAAGAAGACGGAAGTAGAAGGGTCATTTTTGAATTAAAGTACAGAAAGAAAATGCACCCTCGATAATGTATAAATCTAACCCCCGTACAGCAAGGAAACAATTATTGAAAGCATAAAAAATGAGAAGAAAACCTGGACACTAGATGTAGAGAGGGAGGAAACACAAGCCTCTACTTCAATGCCAAAAATGAGAGCTCAAACAGCCAAATCAGCAAACAAGACCAACATCATCACATCCATCTCGAAAACACCTTTCCGACAATATTTCATTTTCCAAAAATAGACATCGTATGCACAAGTTACGACTGAAAAACCAACTGCTCCTCCGAAAATGAGCTCTCTGGAAAAAAACAGTCACGACAAAAAATTTGACGATCAAACGACCGTCAGAGCGCAGGAAGAAATTTGACGGTAGTCAGTATGTCGCGGGCCTGTCGCCGAAAAAAGACAAAAAACTGCTGAAAATTTTGAAAAGACTGCTAGAAAAAAATTACCGACAGGTGACGTCAGTGATGATGTCACCTGTGCTGCAGCGGTGGCGGCCGGGCTGCTCCCAGGCGGTTCTCGGGGGGCTGCTCTGACGATGGTCGGTGGTCGGTGGCCGGTGGGCGGCACGCCGGCGGGGGCCTGGCGCGGGTCAGGCCAAGCCGGGGTGGCACGGCGGTGGCCACCTCGGCTACGTCACGCGGAGCCCCAAAAAACCTAAAAAACCACTTTTTTGCATTTTTTTTTATTTGCGTGTCATACAACCTAGGAGAGAGAAATTTTTTTCCAGAGGTCACTATGGCCAAAATCAACAAAATTTATATGATTTTTTACTCTCCCAGGCCTTCTGAGCACGAAGGTGGAGTCCGTTTTGGCTCAAAGTACTCCAAAAAATAGTGCCTCCTCCAAAATGAAGAAAAAACCCCAGAGAAGTTGTGGCTTTCATCTTTGAATCACGGCTTCAAAACCCTCAGACCAGGCAGTAGCAGGGAAGCTCTGATACCATGTAGAAGTTGAGAAATCCAACTTCACAGATCGCTAAGAACACCTACATGCAAATAACCTATTGCGGAAAGGAAACCAAAGAGACAAAAGCAAAGGCTTGAAAAATCTCAGCGGAGTGAGAGCAAATTGTATTCCAAGATAATAACAAATAATTATAAGAGTTCAACCTTAAAGGTGAACAAAACCCTAAAAAGGTAAAAAGCTAGGTTGCGCAATATAATTAATATAAAATATTAATTATATGCACCTAAGAGACAGCTTAAGTGAAACTAGAGTACATAGACAAATTAATAATTAAATAAACATGATCTAATTAATAAGTGAAGATAAATAGATACTCTAACATCAATAACAGTAACAACTGTCCATCAACATACCAGAAAAGAGAATTGAACAACACTAAACTCTGAACACAGCTACAGAACATCGACCATCCAAATAACCATACCCTTTATCAAGAAAACTCGTTTAAATTGATGGGATAAGTTTGACGAGGGCATTTACCATAGCCAAAAGATTAAAATAAGAAAAGTTATCCACCACTAGATCTCTTCACCTAAATTAAATAGGCATGACAAACCCACACCGAATAATAAAAAACAGTAGCTTGTCATCCTCCTCAAAAGATGGAAAAAGAAAATAGAAATGTCCATGTGGCGTAGAAGGAATCTATTTTTAGAGTTGGGAAAACATCCAATAAATATCAAAGGAAGTGTATTAACCCAAAAAAATAAAAAAAAATGTTCGTCTTCATCCAGTGATAGAAAGAAAATCAATATGCATATAGATCCAAAGGATATTGAAGCGTTGAGAAAGAGAGGGAGATATATATCCTCTTAAATTAGGTTGATGTGTGTACAAATAATCCACTATATGAAATCACTAATGAATCCAAAAAAAACTCAATCCCAAGGCTAGAGGGTTAGGCACTGGAGATGGTTAATGACAATACAAGACTTATGATGCTATGTTGGTGCAAAATTAATTACCAAGTCTATTGACTTGAACATTATTAGTTGTTTGAGTAGCAATTTTTATGCATTGTTGGCTTGATCCATCAATGCCACCAATGCTCAGTTTCATACCAATCGAATAAGTACCTTGCCTCTGGGACTGGAAAACTAGGAAGACTCTTTTCGGTTTGCTGGTCACGCTGGTGGTTCTTTACAGTTGTGAGGTGTGGGGTGGTAGTCTGTCAAATTGGGGTTGGAGGCAGCTAGAGAGAATTCAGAAGCACCTAATTACAAGCAATCTCAAAGTTAAGACCTTCGTACTTTATGATATCCTTTTAGCGGAAGCTGGGACTTTTCTATTGGAAGCTTTAGCGATAACTTGGTTACTTAGTTACTTAAACAAGGTTGAAAACACGCAGGACTAGTGATGGCCAAAAATTGTGAAGGATGGGGATCTTATCCGTAGGATGAGGAGAATCACCATCATTGTCCTTGATGGAAACATCTGCACCATGGTCAATAAGGTACTTGGCAATATCCTCCCGCTCACAAACAAAAGCATAATGAAGAGGAGTTTTCCCTTCCATGTCCTAATACAACAGGTGGGATAAAATGTCATTTACTGTAGATAGGCAAAAATATTTTAAATGACATCTCTCAAATAAATTTCACAAGAACTATATTAATGATCCATTAAAATTTCAAGGAACTAATTTAGATACAAGTCATAATATTGCAAGGGAGGCATTTTCATAGTTTAGATGAATATGAAGAAGCAAGCTACCATGCAAATCTTACTCTTCTGCTACAACCTAGACTTGCAGTGCAAAATACATTTCATAGCATACAATAATAAAAAAATTTGTAAAGCAACATTATACTGTCTGCCTTAAAAAAATCATTTTACTACTTAAATCAGAGGTTTTATGGTCCAATGTTGTATGATCAAACTCTAGCTAATCGCACTTGTTAAATTAGACCGGCATAAATAATTTAAATACATCTATCTAAAACAATGCCGAAAGATATCAACTTGGAGCTACTTTATTTACTTAAAAGTTATTTTATTTTACTTGGGAACTATTTATTTACTACATACATGGAGACATAAATTCTATATATTTGTTTATTTTGAAATATCATGTTCATTATTGTATATTAATATTTTGACATATAAAACAATTGTCAAATTTAATATAGAAATATAAGTTTTTGTTAACACACGCATACAATAATGGAGTCAAAATATACAATTTCTGTTATTTTCCATGGTCATATGTTCTAGTTGACTTATGAGTGGGAAAGAGTCAATGTGTGACTTGGAAAGAATGAAATATGTCGAGGATGTCCCAATACTCAATAGTTGAACAGACTACATATGAGTGTTGGAAATGAGATAAGTAATTGAGAGGGGAGGGGTGAATCAGTTACTTGAAAACAAATCCCTTGTCCCTTAGATGTCTTAAACAATATAACACTGTTACTCGGTTAATTAAGATATTCTTCTGTAACTCGGGTGTTAAAGCAATCTTTATGATATCAAATGCAATTATACTTTAGTGATAGAGTGCATAAATATAAAGCATGAAACAAATAACATATACACAGGTGACGCCAAGATTTAACGTGGAAACCCAATATGGGAAAAACCACCAATGTAACTAGTTACTATTTTTCACTCTTCGTTCTGCTATCTTGAGTGCCAAGCTCTTGTTGCCAAACTCTATTAGTGTTGGTGCTCCACCCAGTCTCAACTCTGGGCTCACATCTTGTTGCATAAGTATCTCCCTAGAGTTGATCCTTCAAATATCCTGAGGTTTCCTTTGGAGGGTTGCGGTTCTATGGTGTGGACTACCCTCAAGAAAGGTGCCCACCTAGTGAAGTGACGCCTTTTATGGATTTTTAATAGAGGCTCTGAGGCTTTGTTCTGGAGTTATTCTTGGACTGGAAACCCTCCTCTTCTAATCTCTCATTCACACTTGCAAGTTCTCTGTGACTCTTTCCTTCTTTCTAGTTGGGATAAGGTGGCTTATTACAAGGAGGCCTGCAATCTGAGCCTCACTGTTGGATATAGATGGAAGAATTCTTCTGATTGGTTGCCAGGGGGCTCAACACAAGATCAGATGGAGCTTTCTCAGATTCTTTCCTCTAGAGACTGCAACTCTTTGCAGGAACCTGATGTTTTGGCTTGGGGAGGTGCTTCTTCTGGTAAGAACTATGTCTCTTCAGGGTACTTCAAGCTTACTAGGCTATTATTTGGCGATGTTGAGGTGCATTGGTGGAAGCAAGTGTGAAACTCTCTCTCTCTCTTGGCCCAAGTGTCAATTTTTCCTCTGGATGGTGGTTCACAATCGCTGCCTCACTTGGGATAATATTTGTAACCATGGCTTCCATGGCCCCTGAATCTATGTGTTATGTTGTGATGGTGAGGAGTCGGTTTCACACCTCTTCTTTCAATGCTCCTTTGTCAAGCAGATTTGCCGGCACTTTTGGTGGTTTGCATGGGGCTGCCCATGCTGGCATATTTCTTTTTTGTCTGAGTTTTGGGATAGATTGGGGCATTCACCTTCTAAGTCCTCTTTTTTGCAGGGTGCTTGGGCTATTGGCCCTTACTTCATTCTTTGGCATGTTTGGCTGGAAAGGAATAGGAGAATCTTTCAGGATGTTAAGTTTGGAGTCCTGCACCTGTGGGGAAAATTGTTCATTCCCTCCATGAGACTGTTATGGCAAAGTTTGTGGGGATGGGTGGTTTGGATCCTGGAGATGCGGATATTTTCACTTGCCTCTCCTTTCCTCTACATGGCGGGGCTCCTCTGTCTCCTACCCACTGCTATGGTAGTAGAGCCAGAAATCATTCTCAGCGGGTTAATCGTTAGGGGCATTGGACTCCTCCTCTGCCTAGAGTTATTAAAATCAACACAGATGGCTCCTCTCAGGGGAATCCTAGTCCTGCTGGCATTGGGGGAGTTGGGTGCAACAATTTTGGGGAAGTCCAGTTTCTTTTTAATATTCACAAAGGATTTCATACCAGCAATCTCATGGAGGCCTTTGCCATCCTGGTCGCTGCGGAGCATTGTTGTATGTGTGGTTGACGTATGATTATCTGTGAAGCTGATTCACAAATTATTATAAATTTACTGAATAGACAAGATCTTTTAGATTTTTTTGGCAATTGACTTTGGTTATTAAGCAAATTCTGCAGTTATGCAGGTCTCTTGATTCTGTCACTTTTATGTATATCCCCTATGAGTGGAATGGTGTTGTTGAATGCCTAGCTAAATGGGCTTCTGAGCATCGACAAGGCTGGAATATTTTTGACTAGAGGATCCTTCCCCCTGATTTATCTCATAAGTTGGATCAACATGTTGTTCAGGATATGGCTCTTTAGAGCTCTTTGTTGTTTTGTTCTCTTTGGCTTTCAATAAATTTTTACCCCTCTTTTAGTAAAAAAAATAAAAATAAAAAATAAAAAAATCCATGAAAACAATAAGAAAAGGTTGAAGATCAAATTCTTTTTCAAGCATGAAATGAATATAACAGAGCTAAAATCCATGAAAATAAAGAAATGTTGAAGAACAAATTCTTTGTTCATGGTTGCATATGTATTAAGCAAGTTAAACATGATAAAATGTCCCACATACTGTACTTATACTAGCATGCCTATATTGAAAAATCTATATAAAACATATCTGAAGATAACATTTTAGAGACACCTATTTTAATAATGAATTTTTTACTAAAACAGAACAAGAGTTTTTTGAATTTAGGGATGCTACTTTCTTTTATTTATACCTATTTAAGAATTATTAAGTAATTTTTTTGAAAAAAAAATTATTTCAACTTTTCATTATATTTTATTAAAGAGCAATTTTATTTTTGAATAATAATACAAAATACAAAAATATTTTTAAGTTTTGAAAAGAAACAAAAAACAAAAAACAATTTAATTTTTATTATTTTCTTTTTCCATATGAATAACATTTTTAATATTTATCTAAACAGTGTTTACTATACCTACTTCACTTATGTGAAATTCAAAAAGACAAATGGAGGACCTCATCCTCATTTAAACATTCAATAATAGCACCTCAGTGGGGTTTGAACCTTGATGGCAAGAACACCATCACCACAAATTAACCATCACAATGGCAATGCCGACATTTTATTTTATTCGCTTAAGAGTTATTTTAAACTCAGATTTTTTTTTATAAGTGTCTTGTAAACTTTTTAACGTGACTGGTGACACGTGCATGACATGCCTTCCCGGATCCACATGAAACACTTTTGACCTGGAGCTATGAACCAGTGAGGCCACAAATGGGGGACCTCATCCCCTTATTACAAAGCTGAGATTTGAACCTGGGTGGGGACAACAACAATGCCACCACTTAACCAACACACTAAGAGGTGAAAACCCCTAAAAGTCAGCTTATTTACTTAAGAGCCATTTTACAATTTTAAATTTTTTTTAAATATTTAATGGTTTTGTTTTAATTTTTAGCATTTTTTTATAAGATTTCTTTAATAGTTTTGTTAACAGGATCACACCATTACACTCCAACCCTTGTTGCCACTGTAATTACGCTCTAAGCATAACTATGTCTTAAATTTTGAGACATTTATAATCAGAATTGTGCATCAAAAGATCGTGATTTGGAAAAGAAAGCAAATGTATAAATCATCTTACAATAATATATCAATAAGCATCTTGTTGATACTGATATAACATGCCTATAGAATGCACTGTATCTAGGCTTAAGACAAAAGACTTGACAATTTTCCCTCAACTGTAAACAAAAAGGTTAACAAGACCAAAATAAGTTTGAAATTTTTCATCTACAGTGACACACAACACAATGTGAACAAGCAACCCACTAGATGGCTTAAGTCTGAACTATAACTATGGCTCTGTAATATATTTAAATAAGCAAGTTGAGAAATAGCATGATAACAACAACTAAAATTATAGAATCAAGTCCTAACGTTCAGTGAGTTGAGTCCACCGAGTACTCGCCTGTGTCTTGGCATGGGACTTGGTTCTTATAACAATCCTAAAAACTTAGTTCAATACAAATTAGAAACTTGATTCTTTTATTTGTAAATAATGTTTTTGAAGATTAATGGTGGAAGCATTATAGTGTTGATCCGCCTAATCTCTAAAAGATAGCCATTTGTATTATGTCTCAACCATGTAGTGCTTCTTGGTCGTGTCACAACATTCGGTGAATATGAAGCATGAAGTTCAGATTTTCCTGAATCTCAAATATTTCTAAAAAAATTGATAAGATTCGCCATTTTGTTTGCACAAATAAATCGACAGTTTTTTCATTAGCCGAAACATCCCCAAAAAATGCAATGTTTAAAGTTTCTATATTTTTTTACAGGTTTCACGCCCATTCTTCTATATAAGAGTTGTTCTTGAGCCCTTGAATGCACAGATTTCTAGAATGTGAAAGCAATTTCTGGGCAAATTCCAATTGAATTTCCAATTTATTTGTTAGTAATTTGAGTGTTGAGTGGCATAGGCATAGTAATCTGAGTGCAGACTGTAATTTGTGTGGATTTTGTCGAGTGAATGTTGGCTCTGTTTTGAAAAGGGTGCGTAATCCTTATTGTGGCCGCTGCATGGTGGAGAGAATTGAATCGTTCCTTCTCTGCCTTGTCGACTACCCGTTCTCGCCTCTCTCTCTCTCTCTCTCTTCCGCCGTGTTCTGCAGAATCTGTCGTGAAAGAGGTAAGTTATTTAATTTAATTTTTATGACTTCTCTAAAAGTATAGTTTATAAACTATTTAGTCTTAAATATATATATATATATATACATATATATATATATATATGTATGTATGTATGTATGTATGTTGGCACAGGGTATCCC
>MU226838.1:504270-541392 GCA_018584345.1 Thuja plicata | reverse complement strand
TATATATATATATATATATATATATATATATATATAGTTTTTTAAATTATTTAGTATTACATTACTATATATTTATTAATAGTTTTACAATAAAATTTAAAATTCATAAATCAATATTTTAAAATCTTATATTAAAATTTTAATAATAGAATGATAGAGATTTTAAAAAGTTATAGATTATAGTTAATTAGGTAGATAATAATATTTTATCTTTAAAAATGTTATATTAAACAATAAATATTATTGTACTTGCCGTAGGCATATACTATTGCATTCACTTGTGCACAATTAGTGAATTAGTTTTGTACCAATCAACCAATCATAAGTCACCATTTTTTCCTTGTTAGAATATTTCTAAAGTTTAAATATTTATTTACTAATTAAATTTATTATATTAATTACTTATCTCAATTATGATTGGTTCAATTGATTTGGTCTTATAGAACCCATTTTTCGGATGCTTGTCATATTGACTTTTTTTCGGGCAAGATTTGTAGAATAACTATTACAAACTATTCAATGTAGTTCTAAATTAATTATTGAAAATGATTTAGAACTACCAAATCTAAATAAATAAATTTCTAACCAAATAAACTATAAAATTAAAACTAATTAATTTAATTAGTTTTCCTCTGTAAATAAATATTTATATACAGTGTTCCAAATTTATATATAGTATTCCAAGTACAGGCCACTACATGGCGCTTGTTATAAATGCATTACATGATGATTTTTAAGTTTTTAATAATAGACTTAAATTACTATTCCTACATTTTATTTCATATTTCATTTAATTGTTAAAAATGATATTATTATATGAATATTAAAGTTAATAGTGTTTTATTTTATCTGTATAATTTTTACGAGCGTTTATTAAATTGAACTATCAAATTAAAGTAATCAATTTAGATTTTAAGCTAATATTCAACAAATGTTAAAATAATAAATAAATATTAACAAATATGCTAAACATTAAGATGTAATTTAAATTTAATAGATAAAATATTTAATTATTTTATTGTAAAATTAATATATTAAAATATTAAAATAACATTTTTATACTTTATTGAGTTATTTTGTTTTGTAGAGTTAAAAATAAAATATTATATTTTTGAAATTTCTTTTAAATAAATTTAGATAATATTTTAAATATTAAATCTGAATTTCTTTTGAAGTGTACAGATTCGAATGACTCCCAACAAATCAACTTCCAGAGCATGGAAATATGTGACTCGTAATGGTGCTGAACTCCATTGTATCAAGTGCCCAAAAGTTTTTACTGGAAGTTTAACAAGGGCAATGGACCACTTACTTGGTATTACGGGGGGTAAAGGTGGAGGTGTTACTGCATGTCCAAGTGTAACCGCATAGATTAGAGCTATTTTAGAGAAAGAACATTCCTTTGCAATCACAGTAAAGATGAAGAAGGCATGAAAGAAGCAGAGAATTGAAGAAGATGTGTCTAGATTCTCAACTATTATGTCTTCCTCTTCCAATCCACCCAAGGCCACAGGAGCATTGAAAGAGAGTGGAACATTGAGCAACTTTTGGAAACTAGCTGAGAAACAACAAGTAGATGATGCACTAGCTGATTTGTTTTATACAAGTGTCAGTCCATTCAATATAGCTAGAAATCCACATTTTCATAATGCAATTCAAAGAGTTACAGAGTTTGGCAAAGGGTACATACCTCCCTCTTTTGAGGCTTTCACGACAACTCTTTTGTAAAGGTCAAAAGATAGAGTGACTGAGAAAATAACTGAGGTCAAAGCCTCGTGGAAGACAACATGTTGCACTATATTAAGTGATGGATGGTCAGATATGTGTCAAAGGCCATTGATCAATGTTTTAGTGGCTTGTCCTGAAGGTGGTGTGTTCTTGAACGTGATTGACGCTATGAACAAAAATAAAAATTCAGAGTATATATTCCAAATACTAGAGGAAGTCATTCTTGAAGTAGGGGTGGAAAATATGGTTCAAGTGGTACTTGATAGTGCAGAAAATTGTGTGAGAGCTGAGAAATTGATTGTAGAGAAGTACCTACAAATATATTGGAGTCCATGTGCAACACATTGCTTGGATTTGTTGTTTCATGATTTGGCTAAATTTTCATGGATATATATAGCATTTCACAAAGGAAGAACAATTGCAAATTTCATAAGAAATCATCGTCTCACACTGAGCCTTTATAGACAATATGCATCTAGGGAGTTATTGAGGCCTTGTGACACAATATTTGCTTCATTTTACATCACTTTGAAAAGAGTGGTTGAAGAGAAAGCAACTTTGAGATCTGTTATTTGTTCCAATGAGTGGGAAAGTTCAACACTTTCTAAGAGTGGTAAGAGGAAGAACATTTCTAAGAGTGGTAAGAGGAAGAACATAGATAAAACTATTTTAAATAAAAACTTTTGGGAAAGTGGAGCAAAGGTTTTGAGTGTATGTGATTCAATTGTTGATGTGCTTCATATGGTTGATGGCGACACTCCTTGTTTTGGCATGCTTTATGAAAGCATGGACCGTTGTAAAGAAGCTATACAAAGAGCACTAAATAATGTGGAAGCAGAGTACATGGAGATATGAGAGACAGTCGATTTCAAATGAAAAATGATGCACACACCTTTACATGCAACAACATGCTATTTGGAGCCCAAACTATTTCACATTGATAGACAAGGTGACAGTGAAGTTATGTCAGGGTTTTATGAAGCCATTAGCAAATTTGAACTAGATCCAATAGTTGCAGCATTGATCAGAGACCAAGGCTAGAAATGCAAGAAAGCTGAAAGAATGTTTGGAATAACAACAACCAAATATGATATGGCACGAGATGAGGTACCTAGCTATAGATGGTGGATGAGCTATGGAGCACAAACTCCTGAACTTTAGCACTTCGCCATTCGAATATTGAGTCAAGGAGCAATTTCATCAGCTTGTGAGAGGAATTGGAGTTGCTTTGACCACATCCATTCCAAAAAGAGGAACAAGTTGTTGTCTGAAAAGTTGGGAGATCTTGTCTATGTTGACAGCAATTTAAAATTGTTCATGAACAAATCAACAAATGACTCCACATCTTCTTTACAACTACGAATTTCAGAAGACATAGCAATGCCAAGTGCAGATGAGCTTGACTTTTTTGATGAAGAATTGGGTAGTGATACTTAGAGCTCTTTTGAAATTCAAAAGTCTTGACTTTTGATTGTACCTTTTTGAGATTAAAACATCTTTGCAATCATGATTTCACATGTTGCTTAAGTTATAAATTTAATAAATGTGTCATCCTTTTATAATGATTTCAAATCTATTTAGCAATGTTAATTATTTTGATAATTTATTTGATATATTACTTATATTTAAATAAATCAACTTTATATAAGGCGAATTTAATCCAATTTTTTTTTCCAAATTTTTAACCTTGTTGAACTTCATCTGAATTTCATGGTTGCCGAACTCGAACTTGAATTCAAAACTTGTGACTTTGCTTCTTGGTGTGAACTCGATTGGAGCTTATTTGAGAACATTCACACAAAGAAGAGAAATAGGTTGACCCAACAGTGCCTCAAGGAGCTTGTCTTTGTTTGGTTCAACCTTCGCCTTCAAACTAGAAAGGTGGTGGGCATTTCACAAGAGTCCATCAATTTGGAGATATTGATCAATATGGTGAATGGACTATTGATGAACAAAATGATGATGATGTCCTTACTGAGGAAGAACTTGTAGAATTGAAGAGAGGAGCAACAAAAGAAGCAGAAGCAGAAGAATCAGATGCAATGGATGAGAACGAAGACAGTTTTGAAGAAACAATTCATCTTCAATTTAATATTGTAACACCTAAAAAATTAAGTTACATTCTGAGAGGAAAGAATAAGATGTAGATTGTATTTGGTTATTTTTCTCATTTTGACATCCATGAAAAGGTTGAAGAGTAAATTATTTTTCAAGCATGAAATGAATATAACAGAGCTAAAATCCATGAAAACAAAGAAATGTTGAAGAACAAATTCTTTGTTCATGGTTGCATATGTATTAAGCAAGTTAAACAAGATAAAATGTCCCACATACTGTACTTGTACTAGCATGCCTATATTGAAAAATCTATGTAAAACATATCAGAAGATATCATTTTAGAGACACCTATTTTAATAATGATTTTTTTACTAAAACAGAACAAGATTTTTTTGAATTTAGGGCATGTTGTACTTTCTTTTCTATTTTTTTACGAAATATTAAGTAATTTTTTTGAAAAAATATTATTTCAACTTTTCATTATATTTTATTAAAGAGCAATTTTATTTTTGAATAATAATACGAAATACAAAAATATTCTTAAGTTTTGAAAAGAGACAAAAAAAAAAAAAAACCTTAATTTTTATTATTATGTTTTTCCATATGAATAACAATTTTAATATTTATCTAAACAATGTTTACTATACCTACTTCACTTATGTGAAATTCAAAAAGACAAATGGAGGACATCATCCTCATTTAAACATTCAACAATAGCACCTCAGTGGGGTTTGAACCTTGATGGCAAGAACACCATCACCACAACTTAACCATCACAACATGGCAATGCTGGCATTTTGTTTTATTCACTAAAGGGTTATTTTAAAGTCAGCTTTTTTTTAATAAGTGTCTTGTAAACTTTTTAACATGACTGGTGACACTGGCACGACACGCCTTCCGGCTCCACGTGAAACGCTTTTGACCCGGAGCTATGAACCAGTGAGGCCACAAATGAGGGACCTCATCCCCTTATTACAAAGCTGAGATTTGAACCTTGGTGGGGACAACAACAATACCACCATTTAACCAACACACTAAGAGGTGAAAACCCCTTAAAATCAGCTTATTTACTTAAGAACTATTTTACAATTTTGATTTTTTTCAAATATTTGATGACTTTCTTTTAAGTTTCAGCATTTTTTTATAAGATTTCTTTAATAGTTTTTTTAACAGGATCACACCATTACACTCCAATCCTTGTTTCCATTGTAATAACGCCTCTAAGTATAACTATATCTTAATTTTTGAGACATTTATAATCATAATTGTTCACCATGCATCAAAGATCATGATTTGGAAAAGAAAGCAAATGTATAAATCATCTTACAATAATATACCAATAAGCATCTTGTTGATACTGATATAACATGCCTATAGAATGCACTGTATCCAGGCTTAAGACAAAAGACTCTGCAATTTTCCCTCAACTTTAAACAAAAAGGTTAACAGGACCAAAATAAGTTTGAAATTTTTCATCTAGAGTGACACACAGCACAATGTGAACAAGCAACCCACTAGATGGCTTAAGTCTGAACCATAACTATGACTCTGTAATATATTTAAATAAGCAAGTTGAGCAATAGCATGATAATAACAACTAAAATTATAGAATCAAGTCCTAACGCTCAGTGAGTTGAGTCCACCAAGTACTCGCCTATGTCTCGGCATGGCACTTGGTTCTTATAACAATTCTAAAAACTTAGTTCAATAAAAATTAGAAACTTGATTCTTATATTTGCAAATGATTGTTTTGTAGATTAATGGTGGAAGAATTATAGTGCTGATACAACTAATCTCTAAAAGATAGCCATTTGTATTATGTCTCAGCCATGTAGTGCTTCTTGGTATGAACTCGATTGGAGCTTATTTGAGAACACTCACACAAAGGAGAGAAATAGGTTGACCCAACGGTGCCTCAATGAGCTTGTCTTTCTTTGGTTCAACCTTCGCCTTCAAATTAGAAAGGTGGTGGGCATTTCACATGAGTCCATCAAGTTGGAGATATTGATCAATATGGTGAATGGAATATCGATGAACAAAATGATGATGATGTCCTTACTGAAGAAGAACTTGCAGAATTGGAGAGAGGAGTAGCATAAGAAGCAGAAGCAGAAGAATCAGGTGCAATGGATGAGAACGAAGACAGTTTTGAAGAAACAATTCATCTTCAATTTAATATTGTAGCACCTAAAAAATTGAGTTACATTAGGAGAGGAAAGAGTAAGATGTAGATTGTATTTGGTTGTTTTTCTCATTTTGACATATCATTATATATAAACATTTATAAACTGATAATGCTGTTATTAATTTGAAAGTTTGAAACTATTAAGTATGAATTATGAAATTTCAAATATTGAGTGTTTGAAGATCATATGACGTGTAACGTTTGAATTATGACAAATTGATAACCAAATTAGGCTCTTATGCTCTCTAAATGCATTAATTTCTTTTCTTTTTTGGTAAAACTACAGTTTTCTTCTTTGCCGTTTCATATCCGCGTTGTTTAACAAGTCCATGCCAAGTTCCAAGACAGTCCTATTTTGGTCTGCTGAGTCTGCGCTGAGTCTGTATCCTAAAACTTTGATACAAGAACTTTCACGACGGGTGTAATGTACCAAGTACTGGACACACAAGAATGCAGATATAAATTAGAGAAAAATGAGCATGTCAGTAATATAGGCAACGATGAATCTTCTCAGGATGGCATCTGTGTTGGAAGGTGCAAATGCAGATCGATATATAGATCTGATATAAGCAAATAGATGGTTGCTGTTGCACAACATCAGAATGCTGCTACTGTGAAGGAATGGGATCAAATGTATCTTGAACTGATGACTTCGAACAATTCCTCCAATCTGTAATAGATTTTTGTAGTAATCTATCCAACTTGGATATTATTCGATCTCCTTATAACATTATCGGTGGACTTCAGAGATATGTGTTTACCATTTGAACTGGGAGAAATCAGGGAAGCAGGTCTACCTTTCAGCAATCCGATTGATATTCATGAGTTAGTCGCCTTGCATTGAAAAATGTAGCTTTCTCTTCCTGCGGTAATTTACTTATCACCGTTTAGTGTTTGTCCATCGAATGCAATCTATGAAGAATACGATGTTTCCCTCCCAAACAACGGTTTACGGCAGAGTTAATTGTAATCACTTGTAATTTGGATAAATCTTCTTGCAAACTATATCTTCACCGCTTCCTAAAGTCTGCTGCCTAAGTCAAAGAATAACTCAGGTCCAATAGTGTCGTTGGATTTGTGATATATTACACAATCGCTCTTATATTGCTGGTAACACATAAACCGCAGATCACACTCACAGATATGGAGGATGGATCATGAATTGATAGAATCTTTAGAATATCACTGATTATGAATTTTTATGCCAATAACCAATCGCAGATATATGACAGTAATCACTGATTTGGAATAACAAATTCTGATAACATGCAATATCTTTGAATACACAAGCTATTTGCAATTTTGTCTCCAATGGAGACTTCACAAAATTGAGTTGATGAGCAGACTAGGGTGGTTGCTAACCAAAGAAACTGCAATTATAGACTGGGGTCTTCCACCTCGTTTTTGTAATTACAGATTAGGGAGGGTCTTCCACCTCTGAAATTATAAACAAAGAATCTATTTCCCAAATCCAACTGAAATGGAAAACACAAAGACAAAAGATGACTGATTGATGATAAACACAATAACCAGCCATGCCTTTATAAAAGCTTCCAAAGTGTCTAGAGAATTACAATAGATCAAAGGCCAACAATTTATTTTATTATTTTGGCCCCTTTAATTATAATTAAATTAATTAATTAAAGAAGCCCCAATCTTAAAAATTTAGGACCACTTAACTAATTAACCTAATTAAATCACATCAATTAATTGGGGACATTACAGCAGGCTTGAGAAATTCTAGTGACAATGCCAAGTAACAGCATGACCATCTAATTCAGATAGATACATAATTAGATCTCTGCTATTATATACACCTTCATAAACAAGATGTTTAAGGATTGGCAGATTAAAGCTTTGCCAAAAAAAAGCCTAAAAATTATTTCATAATAATGTTTTACAAATTTCTAAATTCAATTATAAAATCCAAAAAAATTAGATAGACTGAACTATGCTAGCTAGTATAATTATAATCAAAACAAAATCTGTAAACCTAATATTAATTAACCAAATAAAAATTCCCTTTACAACTTGATCAACTTGCATGAGGATGATGTCACGAGGTTTTTTATATGCAACTCCGCCTCTCAAATGTCTACTTGGAAACAAGAGCTTTTCTAGTTTCAATATTTTAGTTTGAGAAATAAATTTTGTTTCCTCGTGGTCCAAAGTCATAAAATATTCTTACTAAAAAGATGTTCAAACATATATGTTTTTGTGCTATAGCTTTTTAATTGATAAGTATGAGCAAGTGTAAGCATTTTAAGCTTTCGCCACGAAATTAGCAGACTTTACCAAACAAAATGGTACACCATATAATTCTAGAGTGCATTATTTAAAATTTGACACTTAATGTACAACAAAATTTGAACTAATTCTAATTAAAAGCGTGTCATATTACCATCATCAATTTCTAACATTTGTTAACATAATGCATTATAGTATGGTACTAGTATACCATCATGTAACTAGCAATGATTAGTTTATTGGAATTCAATTTTGTGGTCATCCCAAACTCAAATTTCATCATTTTCGGATATGATGCTAGAGTTATTATACAAAAAGCCTTAAGAGATGGAAAAAATTACAAAATCTAGGAATAAACAAGCATAATGGCTCTCTGATAAAACACACCTTAGCATTAACATCCGCTCCTTTTGAAACAAGAATTTCAAGAGTCTTCAATTGACCACGATCTACAACCCAGTGCAATGCAGTCGTACCTTGACTATCTGCAAAAAATTATGAATAAATCAAAATAGCAATGAAACCAATAACATCATCAATTGAATCAAAGTTACAAGATTCAGACTCGCCTCAAGATTGGCACCCAGATTCGACAAATTGAAAAACACAAGATATTCAAAGATTTTTAAGGAATTAAAACTTGTTTTATGCACCCATTAATAAATAAACCTTAAAGACACAATAACTTCATCAAATAGATGCTTTGTTGCTCACATATACAGGTTTATAGACATAAATTTTAGCTAAAGAAAATAGCACATTTAGATACATAAATATTGTCAAATGTATACATAACTCATGGAATATAAACTTCATGGCATCAAAACAAATATCAAAACAATTTAATCACAAGTCTAATGATCAAGGAGGTTGCATTCCTCATTTCAAGATCACGACAAGTCATGCGTTGGCGTCTAAGATAGGTCCTGGATGATGACGTAGCCAAATATTTTCTTGTGTCTCAAAAGACTAGCATGTATATTCAAGTGAGAAATTTATTATTACTTTTTTACATCTTTTGTTGACAATATTGTTAACAAAAACGAGCGGTTAAGTAAGACATAGTGTAACATGGGGACACGCCCCAACCCCCCCGCTAAAAACCCCCCTCATCCTTGGGGCGAGGACTGATGAAGGGATACTCCACCAAACACACACCCAACACTCAAGAACAAAGATTCTCAAAGAAAACCTCAAGATCATAACAAACCACTACCATTTCTTCAATGAAATGAAAATACAGAATTAGAATTACAATGTTACAGACAAATAAATAAGCTTCCACCCGACACTCGCACAATACTCAACAACAAAGGCTCACCCATAAAATTTCAAAAGAAAAACAAGCCATTGTTATTTTTCTGAGTTACCGGATTCGGACCCTGGACCCTAGATTCAGGTTCGGGTTTGATCTGAATCCGGATTCGCGGATCGGTCCGCGTTGGATCCGTGCAGGGTCCGGATCTGGATCTGCAGCCCTCTGGATTTGGGTTCGGGTTTGATCCAGTTCCAAATTTGCGGATCGGTCCGTGTTGGATCTGGGCAAGGTCTAGATCTGGACCTGTGGATCTGTTTGGATCCGTAGCCTACGAATCCTGACGGACCTTGTTGGATCCAACATGAACCCGTGGGAATCCTGCGTGGACCCTCGAGGAACCCGCATTGATCCGCCCAAATCCCCAAGGACCAACGACCAGGCATCATAAAAAGTGGGTCCAAGCCACTTCAAAATTATTATTTTTCTTTCTAACCCTAAAACAACCCTTATTATGGAGCCTCCAAACACATTTCATTTCACATTTGCTCTCTATTCTGCTTTCTCATTCTTGCAAGTTTGAAGTGAGGTGATTGTATTCGAAGGAGATCGGTTGTGGAGTGGAAAATACCTTCCAAAAAGCAGATTTGAGTGATTAAATTATGCATTTCAACCATATTCTTTAGTTTTTTGATAGATTATTTCAAGTTTTTGAAAAGTTTTAAATTTTTTTCAAGTTTTTGTTTAAATTTTGAAGTATGTTTTTTTTTTTCATTTTTTTTATAAATTGCAACAATCATACAACAAGGAGTCAACGCTCAGTGGGTGGGGAGGGGTCTCAAAAATTTAGAATTGATAAAGGGTCTCCTTTATAGAGACACAGTACAAGAATTTCTCAATGTCGTGGAGGTGGGGGGTTTATATGGAAATGTAATTTTTGCCACACACAATATAGAAGCTTCTATTCCCTAGTAAAATTTCATTTTTTTGGCCCTGGGGATCAAGGGACTAACATGTGTGAGGGCCCAAGGCTAGATAAGAAGGGGTTGCCAGCTGCACAAATAGCAACTTTTGTAAAAGAACAAGAAGATGTTGACAAATTAGTTTCAAAAGGGAATCAAGGTGCTTATACCGGGAAACATAAAGCAATACCACCATCCTCTCAACCAACCACTAGATCACATCCCTTCTTGCCTATGCCTTATAGGGATGATGAAGATGTAGAACAACCACAAATCACCACCCGCAAGAGAGGCCCACTAGATAGGGCATTTCAAAATGAATTGAGAGATATTGCTGATCAAAAAATTGGATGTTGCCTCTTTGCAAATGGTGTTCCATTCAACTTAGTGAGATCACCTTAGTGAGATCACCTTATTGGAGGGAGATGGTGCAAGCAATAAATATTGTTCACCTTCTGTTGGAAATGAGTTGAGTAGCTAAGAGGGGATGGGTGAATTAGTTACCACAAAATAAATCCAAGTCCCTTAGATTTCTTAAACAAACTTATCACTGTAACTCGGTTAATATAGATATTCTGTTGTAACTCGGTTAACAAAGCAAATCTTAAGATATTAATTGTGATTATCCTTTAGTGATTAAATGCAGAAACATAAAGTATAAAGTAAATAACATGTACACAGATGACACCAAGATTTAACGTGGAAACCCAATTTGGAAAAACCACCAATTGCAACTAGTTACTGTTTTTCACTCTTCTGAAGTGAGCCCTGTTAGGAGGCAACCTTGTTAAAGGTTACAATAACACATTGTTAGGTGTGATGATGTTAGAGGATTTAATCACCCTGTATGGAGTGGCCTTGTTAGAGGTCTTCAAACACTTCAATGTAGAAATGTCACCTTGTGAGAGGATTTACAAAAGACTGTTAAGTCTACTCTGTAAAGAGATTTTAGATCACTGCTACAATTGTTAGAGAGTAACAATGGATTGACTTGTTTTGATGAAGCAACTATCTTTTATGATTCAGATCTATGTTCTGGCTTTTTAACTGGATCATCACTAGTCAAATATTCTATTGCAGCTCTGTATGTTCTATCCTCAATTAGAATCCCATCTGATTTCACCTCCACTTTTCATATCACAAACATTTTGTACTTCTCATAGCTTACACACATTCAATCCAAACTTGACCTTATATATATATATATATATATATATATATATATATATATATATATAANTGACCTTATATATATATATATATATATATATATATATATATATATATATATGATAAGCCTTGTCAAGTCAGATTGAATAACCTTTCAAATAATCAATAAAACTTAAGTCTGTCGACTGTATATAACCAATTAAACAAAAAGTGTAAATTGTTGTTAGTCGGATGACACTAAATATCTAACTCGGCTAACACTATAATCCTTCAATGCCCGACCGTTACTGTAATTCCTGAGTGAACTCGGTTAGAATTGAAAATCACTTTGGTCTTCTTCAATGCCCGAGAGTGCTTGGCATACACTGACTGTGCTCAGTTTGGGTATAGACATTTGTGTAACATCACTACATTTGTGTAAACATCAATGACAATACACAATTCAATAATTATCATCAACAATCTCCCTCTTTGGCATTGATGGCAACACAACATGTCATAATACAAAGAATTATAGAGCAACAACAATAAGGATAAAAATAATTTATTAATGTCCTTAGCTTCATTTTGATTCTCATCTAGAAAACTCCCTCTGTCTTCATAATCTTTGTTTCTGATAAATTTCTCCCTTTGTCATCAATAGTCTTTCCCTTAATAATTTATTTTGCATGACATCAATAAACTCTCCCTCTCTGACAACCAATGCCAAAGACACTATCCAACATGAATTGTAGTGTACCTGATGTATTGATTCATATGCAATAAGCTCTAACAATCTGCATCAACATGTTAAATTTGTTTTGTAGCTCTGTTGATGCATCACTAAACTATGTTTTAGTGAGCTTCAGTTAGGGGAATCACCCCTAGCTTTCCTCTAAGATACAAAAATTCATCCTTAGGTAAGGGTTTGGTGAATATGTCTGCAATTTGTTCTTTAGTATTCACATATTCCAATTTTAGTTCCTTGTTCTAAACCAATTCTCTCAAGAAATAATACTTTATTGCAATATTTTTAGTCTTAGTATGTATCACAGGGTTCTTTGAAATGTTAATAGCACTAGTGTTGTCACAGTAGATAATAACTAGTTCTTTGATTTCTTCCTTCATACCTGACAACAACTATTTGAACCATATGATATTTGAACAATTCACTGTTGCAGCAACATACTCTGCCTCTGGTGTAGACTGAAAAATGCAATTCTATTTCTTGCTTGTCCAGGAGACTAACCTCTTACCAAGAAATAACGCTCCGCCAATGGTGCTCTTCTTGTCATCAACACTTCCTGCCCAATCAGCATCAGTAAAAGTCTTCAAATCAAAGTTTCCTCCTTTCTTATACCATAATCCACAATCTTCAGTACCCTTAAGATATCTTAGAATCCTTTTGATAGCCATCAAATGATTCTCTCTAGGATTAGCTGAAAACGTTGCAACAATACCGACTGCTAATGCAATATCAGGTCTAGTGTAAACAACATATTGAAGTTTACCAATCATGGATCTATAGGTGGTCTGATTTACCTCCTTTGAGTCATCATCCTTAGACAACTTATGTCTAGTAGACATAGGTGTCCCAACTGGTCTGGAATCTTCATTCCAAATTTTTCCAGTATCTCTTTGATGTATTTAGACTGAGTAATATAGATACCATCCTTCATCGAATGAAATTGTAAACCAACAAAGAATTTGATTTCTCCAAACATAGACATATCAAATTCCTTACTCATAGCTTCGGAGAATTCTTTGCATAAATCATCATATCTAGTAAATAGTATATCATCAACAAATATCTCTGCTAATAGTATCTTGTTCTGAGGTCCTTCTTTGATGTACAAGCTACTATTGTCATTAGTTCTCTGAAATCCAATACTTATCAAGTAACCATGTAATCTTTCATACCAGACTCTAGGAGCTTGTTTCAGTCCATACAATGCTTAAATTTGCAGTTTGCAAACCATATTCCTTTTGTTAGGATCTACAAAACCTTCAGGTTGCTCAATATAGACTTCCTCTTCAAGAATTCCATTCAAGAATGCAGATTTTACATCCATTTGATATACGTTGAATCCTTTATGTGTAGCATATGCCAGAAGAGTTCTGACTCCTTCAAGTCTCGCAATAGGAGAATTTTTTTTTCCATAATCAATACCCTTCTACTTGAGCATATCCTTTACATACTAATCTTGCTTTGTTTTTGGAAACTTCACCTTTTTCATTCATCTTGTTTCTAAAAACCCACTTAGTACCAATCACATTCTTATCTTTTGGTCTAGGTACAAGAGTCCAGGTCTTATTATTTTCTATCTGCTCAATCTCTTCATTCATGGCTTCTATCCATCTTTCATCATTCAATGCATTTTTAATGGTTCTAGGTTGAATTTCACTAAGAAAACATGTACCTTTAATTTTGTTCCTTGTCATTATACCTTTTGTCTAATCTCCAATTATTTTCTCAGGTGCATGATGCCTTCTGACATATTTGGCAAGTATAGGTTCCATCCTCTTTTATTTTGGGCTTGCTCCACTAGGTTCACCATGCTCAAATATTATGTTTTTCTCTTCCAACTGATGCTCGGGTTCCTCTGTCTATGACTCGGGTGTCTCTATCTGCGACTCGGTTCCCTTTGTCTATGACTCAGTTTCTTCAGTCTGAGATTCGGTTCCCTCTATTTGTGTTGATGAATTCAGTGGTTGTCATGGTTTTTGTCCAATCACCATTGCATGTGCCTTAGGTATAGTATCAGGTTCATAATACACAAGGTTCATGTAGTCCTCATGCTCTTTACTGCTCTATTCTTCACTTCTCTCTGCAAACTCATCAATCTTTATATGTATACTTTCTATGACTTTATGAGTAGTAAGATTCAAACATTTATATGCTTTTCTTTTGCAAGAGTAGCCTAGGAATATACCTTCATCACCTTTTACATCAAATTTTTCATTTCTTTCTTCCTTCAATATGTAACATTTACTTCCAAATACTTTGAAATAACGAACATTGGGTTTATAGCCATACCATAATTCAAAAGGTGTTTGTTGAGTACCTTTCTTTAGTTGAACTCTTTTCAAGGTGTGTACTGCAGTGCTGATGGATTCCTTCTAGTATTTGGTAGCAACATTCTTTTCAATGATCAAGGTTTTTGCACAATCCCTAATGGATCTGTTTCTTCTTTATGATATACCATTTTGTTGTGGTGTACCTAGAGCAGATACTTGTCTCTTGATTCCTCTTTCATTGCAGAATTAATTGAACTCATTATAAATGAATTCACCTCCTCTGTCAGATCTTAGGCATTTAAGTTTCTTTCATGTTTCCTTCTCAACTCTAGCAAGGTACCACTTAAACTTCTAAAAAACTTCTAATTTTTCTTTGAGAAACATGACAGTCATCATTCTGGAATGGTCATAAAAAAATAGAATGAAATACTTCTCACCTGTGTAACTTGTTGTTCTAATTGGTCCACACAAATTAGTATGCACTAACTCCAATACTTATTTTGTATTGTAATTCTTGCTCTTGAAACTAGTTTTTCCCATCTTCCCAATTTGACATTGTTTGCATATTGCCAATTCAAGTTTCTTCAAGATAGGAATACCTCTTACTCTTTTTTTCTTGCTTATGTTGACCAGGTTATCAAAATTCACATGACACAACATTTTATGTCATAACTAGCTTTCTTCTACTTTTGCAATAAAACATGAACTTTCATTGAGATCAAGATAGAATAGATTACCTTTTGTTTGTCTGCCAGTTCCAACTAGGTTTCCCTTACCATCCAGGAGCTTGGCCTTACCATTCATGAATTCTACCTTGAAACTAATGTTATTCAGTTGTGCCATGCTTAGTAGATTACACCTTAGTCCTTCAACCCAATAAGCATTATCACGTTTGATTCCTTCATTTAGAGCAATACAACCTTTTCCTTTCACATAGCAGGGTTCATCATTCCCAAAACTGACACTCCCATCATAATGCTCAAGATGTTCAAATTTAGTTTTATCACCAGTCATGTGGTGAGAACAACCACTATCAATTATCCAAGTGTCATTCTTACTAATATGAGAGTAAAGTGTAGTCTTTTCATTATCTTCATTGTCTAACTCGTCATTAATATCAATGTAAACCATTTCATCTTCATCTTCATCACTATCAGAATCTTTAGCAATATAACAATATTTCTTACCTTTGTCCTTGTAGCTTTTTTAGCTTTTGAAATATTTCTTGCCTTTGTACTTGTTGAACTTTCTCTCACCTTTGTCTTCCTTGTTTGGACACTTAGCAGCAATGTGACCAACCTCATCACATGAAAAGAAAATCAATGGTATTCTTCCTTTGTACTATCCTTTTCCTTTTGCAACTCTCTTTGCAAGTAATGCTTCAATGATTTCCAGATCTTCATCATCGGAATCATCATCACTGTCACTATCAATATGTTTTCCTTTCATCTTACCAAGGTTTAATTTAGCTTTGAATGTAGACTCAAGAATGCTAGGATTAGGAGAATAATTGTCAAAATTGTCCAACTCAAAAGTTGTAAGTCTTCCAACCAATCCATCTAGAGTTATATCATTACTGCATCTCATCTCTTGAATAGTTGAAACTCTAATTGCATAGATAGGAAGTAAATTTCTCAATAGCTTACTAACCACTATTTTGTCTTCAATTGTTCCACCGGCAGCTCTGATGGCACTGACACTTTTCTTGATTCTTTCACTGTATTTTGTAATGTCTTCTCCTTCTTTCATTTTCATCTGATGAAACTGACCTCTGAGACATTCTACTTTGGCTCTCTTTACATTGTCATCTCCTCCATGGATTTCATGCAGTTTCTTCCACATATCATAGGCAGTAGGGAATTCCTTGACTTCATCAAATTTGGAATAGCTGAGTGAAGAAGCTATATGAATCATCATTATGTTATGATGCTTCATGTCCACTGTCTGATCTACAGACATAGGTCTCGGTGGTTCCACATACTTGTGATCTAAGAATTGCAAACTAGTATCTCCAATAGTAGATAGATGTAGCCTCATCAAATCTTTCCATGTAGTGAAGTTGTCTTTGTTAAGCTTGGGGATCTCCCTTCTGTAAGACATCTCTAATCTTTAGCTTAGGCCTTGAAACCTTCCCTGAAAGCACTTGGTGCTCTAATACCAATTGTTGGAAATGAGCTGAGTAAATTAGAGGGGAGGGGTGAACCAGTTACCACAAAATAAATCCAAGTCCCTTAGATGTCTTAAACAAACTTATCACTGTTACTCGATTAACATAGATATTCTACTGTAACTCGGTTAACAAAGCAAATTTTAAGATATTAATTGTGATTATCCTTTAGTGATTAAATGCAGAAACATAAATCATAAAGTAAATAACATTTACATAGATGACACCAAGATTTAACGTGGAAACCCTATTTGGGAAAACCACCAATTGCAACTAGTTACTATTTTTCACTCTTCTAAAGTGAGCCCTGTTAGGAGCCAGCCCTATTAAAGGTTACAATAACACATGGTTAGGTGTGACCCTGTGAGAGGATTTAATCACCCTGTAAGAAGTGGCCTTGTTAGAGGTATTCAAACACTTCAATATAGAAATGTCACCTTGTGAGAGGATTTACAAAAGACTGTTAAGTCTACTCTGTAAAGAGATTTTAGATCACTGCTACAATTGTTAGAGAGTAACAATGGATTGACCTATTTTGACGAAGCAACTATCTTTGCTGATTTAGATATCTCTTATGGTTTTTTAACTGGATCCTCACTGATCAAATATTCTATTGCATCTCGGTATGTTCTATCCTTAATCAGAATCCCATCCGATTTCACCTCCACTTTTCATATCACAAAATTTTTGTACTTCTCATATCTTACACACATTCAATCCAAACTTGACCTTATATATATGATAAGCCTTGTCAAGTCAGCTTGAATAACCTTTCAAATAATCTATAAAACTCAAGTCTTTCGGTTGCATATAACCAATTAAACATAAAGTGTAAACTGTTGTTAGTCGATTGACACTAAATATCTAACTCGGTTAACAATATAATCCTTCAATGCTCGACTGTTACTATAATGCCCGAGTGAACTCGGTTAGAACTGAAAATCACTTTGGTCTTCTTCAATGCCTGAGAGTGCTTGGCATACACTCATTGTGCTCGGTTTGGGTATAGACATTTGTGTAACATCACTACAATTGTGTAAACATCAATGACAATACACAATTGAATAATTGTCATCAACACCTTCTGGTTACCAAGGCCTTGGATATGTAAAGGTGCGTACCACCTTATTACATAGTGAGAGAAAAAATTTAGAGGCCCAACTAAAACCAATAAGAGATTCTTGGGTTCAAACGGGTGTGTCTATTGCTTCAGATGTATGGAAAGATTGCAAAAACTGTCCATTAGTCAATGTAAATGTTGTAAGCCCCAAGGGGTCAATGTTTTTGAGGGCGGTTGACTGTGAAGGGGAAGTAAAAGATGCAGAGTTCATTTCCAAGACTCTCATTGATTCCATAGAGTTTGTGGGCCATGAAAATGTTGTCCAAGTAATTATGGACAATGCAAAAGTTTGCAAGGCTGCAAGTGCTTTGGTAGAGGCTAGATATGATCACATCTTTTGGAAACTGTTCACCGTCCATTCTATCAATTTAGTGATGAAAGCAATTGGCACCCAAGTAGAACGGGTGAAACAAATATATGAGGAGGGTGCGGAGATTAAAATGTTCATGACAAATCACCATATGTCACAAGAAATTTTCAGAACTTATTCGAGATTGGAATTATTGAAGGTAAATTTTAAAATTTAATTTATTTAGTTTTGCATAACTGAATAAAATATTTTTTTGTGTTGTTTACATATTTTAAATATGTTACTAACTTACTATTAACATGCTCTTAGGTAGCTGAAACTCATTTTGCCTCACACATTCGTCTTGAGACAACTTGTGAAGGTAAAGGAGGAATTGTCACAGATGGTCATTAGCAACCAATGGATCATTTGGAACCATTCCAATACAGAAAGGGCCTAAAAAGTGAAGGCAACGATACTAGATGATGATTGGTGGGGTCGTGTGGAGTATGTCTTGGAATTCACTGAGTCAATCATGTCAATGCTTTTCTTTTTTGAACCATGCCTCGGGGATGTCTATGATTCCATGGACACTATGTTGGAGGAGATAAAATTGGTAAGTTATAATACATTCCTCTATCTTTGTTTATTGAGATATATCTAGATTCTTAATTACCATAATGATAAATTACATCAAGATAGCTGACATGAACATCATTTGATATCCCATGTCATACAAAAGAGAGAATGATCCTGAGGACACCTTTTATAAAAAGGTGGAAGCAATTGTTCATCATCGTTGGAACAAGATGACCACACCTTTGCCCCTCCTAGCATATGCTCTATCCCCCATGTACTATAGTACGCCCATAATTCACATTCCAGGAAAAGTGCCACCATTTAGAGATGCTGAGGTTGCAAATGGGTATAGGAGGGCATCAAGTAAAATCTTACATGAACCAAAAGTTGGGGTAATTGTTAGGACTGAATTTGGATCATTTATCTCAGGAAGTGATCTCAAACCTACTATTGCCAATGACCAAAGCAAAATGGATGCTATTAAATGGTGGTACCTTCATGGGCATGATTATATACCTCCAACCTCTTGCAATAAATATTCTATCACAAGTTTTTTTTTGTCTTTTTTTTGCCACTTGCATTGTAGAATTTAACACTTAACACTTTTGAATTTATCTTTTTTTTTTTTATCGGTTTTCTCTCTAGGTTGCAATCTATTCTACCGATGAGCAGAATTGGAGTACTTAATCCTTTATCCACTTAGTCAAGCACAACCGGTTGGCTGTAAAAAAAATAGAAGACTTGGTGTAAATTCACAATAATTTGTGCCTCTTGGTACAGAAGGATCCAAAATACAAGAAGGGGCCACAAAAGCTTTGGGATGTAGCACCCGAGACTTTTGACTTGGATATGACCATTCGGGATCTTGATAGAGCCACTTTGGCTAATGTGGATGATGATGATGATGATGAGACAATACCCTCTAGTGCTAGTGGAACCAGTTTGGGTTCCAATGATGATGTTGATCAGCCACTTGTAGCTACTGAAGACCCCATTGATCCATATTTTTTTGATATTCCATTTGATGACTTGTGAAATTAAAAATTTAGTGTTTCATGATTGATGAACATTGAATCATGTTTCAAACTTGAATGAACTATATTTTGAATTTTAATTTTTTAATTTAGTAATTCAATGTGCTGATTTTCTTTAGAATTGTGAACATAGATCAATGATCAAGTATATTACATAAATTTTTAATTTTTATCTTTAAGATTTGGCATTGATCAATGATCAAGCATCATAGATTCATACTATGAAAAGATTTAATTTTAGAATTATGCATATTTCTCTTATTTTTTGTACACACACACACACACGAACCCATACGAATCATAATGGGAATTTGTTTTTCACGAATCCACGAACCGAGTTATCGAACCCAAACCGACAACTTAGCTATTTTTCAGTGAAATGAAAATATAGAATCATAAATTACAATGTTACAGCCACATGAACTTATAATAAATTCAACTCACTCTTGGGAATCTTAGCAAGTTGGAGCCACAATCTTCCCTCCTCCCCAAAAAAAATTGTCCCATGTAACCTCCCTCCACTTCTATATATGATCCCGATAAGTCTCACCCTATTTCATCCACCTCCTTCCAATGTTCCGGAAAGTGTAACTTCCATTTATGGGCAGCCAGAGTTCCATTTGTTGGTTTTCCCACCCAAGAAGATAGTTTATTTGAAATTTCATATTCAATAGCACTACTTCTTGGAGCCATAACTTTTGACTCACTCGTCTGATTTACAATCATTATATATTGTTGGAAATCTTGTGAAGAGCTCTACAATGCTAAAATAATATGGAGATCATTTAATCCACTTTTCAAACTTGTACAAAGCTTCTATAGACTTCAAATTTATGTCTGAAACTTTTCATGGGCAATTTTTTGGAATGAAAAACTTTAGGATTTATAGGTTTATCAGTCTTACTAAGCAGTTCTCTTTTTTGGAATTTGCTCTACATGTCGTCAGGTGGACTGCTTGGTGTTGACGGGAATTTGTGACCGATCCGATCAACAGAGATAAGTTGTCACCCGGTACCGGGGTACCGGCCAACTTCGCCTATAAAGGTTTTCTAGAGAATAAATCCTTCGGGCCATCAAGCACCTGAGTGTCAGGTCTCGATGGTGCGGGGAAGCTAAGTTGGGAAAGTAACTATTTTTGTTTAGGGGGATAGCAGGTTTTACTCATCTTCTTCGGGGATTTTGGTGATGGGGATGGGGTTTCCTGCAAGCATGTTAAGTTTACCAAATAAAAAACAAAAGATGGGCAAGAGTTAGAGTTTGTTACTTCTACTTATAGTTATGCAACATATTTCCAAGATCAATAATGCTCCAATGAACTACACTAAATACTGAATACATATAGAACCAACGATTCATGCATATTCAATAGCAAGGGGAAATGAGATCATTAATCTAAACAAAACATCAGAGCAGAGGACATTAGAAACATACAACACAAGATATCGCAAACTCGGAGATCAGAACAACAACAACATCATTGCCATAAATTGTTCTTCCTTCTTCATTAATAGAGTGTTCTAGCATCACTGGTGTGTACATCAATGGCTCCAAGGGAGCATCTAACTACTAAGAAATACTGAGCATTGAGCTCCTGCAACTACTAGAAATGAAATTCTAATAGTATTAGACTACAAAATCATCAATTTTGCTAACGCTTGTTATGAGGTCAGACTCATTATTTATACACATGGTTTTTCCCTAAAACTAACCTTATCTAACTGTACACTCAACATTAAAATATATTATCCGGTGGCCAGCACTACCTGCACCACTTACAATCACCTCAAAAAGAAAAGAGGTCTGACAAGACAAAGGAAGAAGACAAGAAAGGACGTTGGAAGAATCAGCATAGAGAAGAGTGTCAGAGTAAAAATAGAAGAAATCTGATCTTCCTGGAGTTTGAGGCAACATGCGTCATCAATGTGAAATGTGACTCACTGTCTTCAATGTACCAGGTAGTTAATGTTGGAGCGACACCTTGGGAGAATCGCCTGTCAGAGCCATCCCTCTGTCTGGCATGCCTTATTGGGATCATCTACCCGCTAACCCCTTATTAACTGCTTGACAATGACTGGTCGGCTCCGGGGAACCTGGACATGAGTCATTGAAAGAATACAAAACTTCAGACCCAAAATTCTAGAGTCCAAGAACTTGCGCTCAAAGAATAAAGAATTTCAAAATCGCACCTTGCTGGTGAAAATCTCTGAAATTCGAAGAACATTATTGTGCCTTGTATGTTTTGAAAGCCTCCAAAAGTTGGGGGATTCCCTCTTCAACATTGCCCTTGATTCATGCCTGATGGTACTTGGTTACCTCCACCTGATCGCCCAAATCTAATGCGCCCCCTTTGAATTTTGCGGCCATCTTCCCTGCGTCATGGGCCCGGAGCATCATGCGGGATAAACGTGACATTTTTACTCCATCAAAATCCCCCGGGGATTGATATCGTGACTCCATTAATTCTTCAAACTTCCCGACTACATGATCTATCAGAGTACACATATCTGTACTGAAGGGATCGACTCCTAAAAATTTTGTAACAAATGCCTTGTATAAATTGAAAGAATATTCCACTCCAGGGACTTTGTCCCTCAGGGCCCCTACCAATTGCTTTCTAATCTCCAATTTGAGATCAAGTCTAGAGTGTTGGACCCAGATAAAATCAAAGGACTCCTCCCCAAAATTCCCATCTCCACGACGGGTTCTTCTCTGAGGTTCATGATCTCCCCTAGCTTGCTCATCCAGGCCTCATATTGCTCGGTCTCTCCCCCCATATGGAAATGATATTCTTGGCATGGTGTAGAATGTTGCCAGCCGTATGCAGGTTTAAGAGAGTTTCCACTAGGAAATGTTTGCAATTTCCTTCCTGCTCGACTACCCAATCGTCGACCGCCTGTGCCTTCTTCTTCATATTCCTTAATGCGTCGATGTCACCCTATGGAAGCGATGCTCCGGATGTAGAAGCTTCCAGATGAATTTCAGCCAATGGTTGTGCTAGCTTTGTTAATAACCTAACAAGATTTGCATTCTTCTCCTTTTCTTCTTTAAGCCTCTGGGCTTGCTTGTCGTAGCGGGCCTCAATTGCCCGGCTACCTCTTTAAGCAGGTCCAATTCACCCTAATTATCCCTCTTCCCCAGAGGTACCTCTATGACCGTGTATTCTGCAACACTTACCACTGCTTCCTCTTTATCTGGGGGAGGTTTCGCAATGACCGCGACCGTATCTCTGCCCGGACAAGTCCAAATAGAGTGGAGTGTCCAGGCCTTCTTTGGCTTGGGGATGCTTTGACTTTGTGCCATCATCTCAGCCAAGGAGAGATGGGCTTTTTCTGCTTCTGGGGTCTTTCTCTTCTTCACTTCCACCAACCATTATGATGGCAGGGGAGGCCTTGCTGCTAGGGCCTGATCATTGGTGTTCTCTTCGGAGTTCTTCTACTCACCTCTGACATTTATAGTCTCATCGGACTCTTTTTTTTGGTTCCTAGGATTATTTGCACTGTCCACCTTTGTGGCATCAATAACCTCTGCCTCGGTGCTCCCATCATTAGCAGCATTAGTAGAATCAACATTCATATCTTCAGGGTACTCCCCTCCCTTCTGTTGTTGTTGCTGCTCTTCTTCTCTGGCATCATCTGCCAAGACATTCTCCTCTGTTGGCTTATCCTCCACAGGTGGCGAAGGTGTCCATAATGGATCTAACTGTAGTACTATCGAGACCACCTTGTCGAATGTCACACTGCCCTAGGTGGGCGGAGGCGTCTGGAGCATGGCGACTGAGGTTATGGTTGCTCCCATAGGTCCAATTCCCTCAGCCAAAGCTGACTGCTCATCTCGCACTTGCCTCCTTTCTCCTGTTTCGGTCTCCAGGACCAGGATTTCTTGAACATCTGGGATGTCCACATATTCTGGCTCTTTCTCTCTTTCTGCCTGGACTTCTTGCTCTATGGCAATTTATTTTTCTAGGATCTCCCCTTCAGTGGGGATTCTTTCTTCTTCTTGGGCGACGATCTCCTCTACCGCCTTCCCTATATCCCCTTGTAGATTTACAAGCTCATCCATCCCAAAGA
Organism: Thuja plicata; assembly: GCA_018584345.1. Taxonomy (NCBI): domain Eukaryota; kingdom Viridiplantae; phylum Streptophyta; class Pinopsida; order Cupressales; family Cupressaceae; genus Thuja; species Thuja plicata. The sequence goes on along the minus strand of MU226838.1, from coordinate 517,534 downwards.
TGTCATCCAAATCATCATGTGGAGGGGAAGTCTTCGAGGGATTCTCTGGCTAATTTTATGGTTCAGGGGAGTCTGGGATGATCTCCACCTGAGGGATGTTGGGCATCCCGAGGTCTGCATCTGCCCTTGGCTGAGGAAAATTATTCTTTTTCTTCTTCCTCCTTGTTACCAATGGAGGCCCGGAATCTAAAATAGTTGCCAGTTAATCCTCCCCTCCTGTCCTTGTTACCTGAACCATAATTTATGCAAGTGAGGGGGAACCGGAAGGGAGGGCAAGTTCTGCCATAGTAATTGGGATGCCTAGCCGGGTGCTTATGGCTTCTTTCATCTGGTAGGAGGCTGCCAGCTGAAGGTGCAATTATTCCACAATGGGAACTATGGATGGAATCTGGGGCAGGGTCCCAACCTTTCTTTTTCCTCTATCTTTGCCTTGCTCAGAGGTTCTGGCCCCAGAAGTGGATCCCTGCAAAAATGGGCCAACGCTGCGAGTACTTTTCAAACACACCTTTTGAAAATATGCATGACTGCGTTCAATCACATTGTGGATGATGTCCTCAATTGATGGGCCTTCCGGGGTGTCCCAGTCCACCTGAGGGAGAGCCATTTTGTCTACTCCCTGAGCCTTGTACTACGGATCCTTTGTAGACCCGGTATCTAAAAAGTCCTTTGGGAAGGTCTAAATCTTGAGATGCTTCATCATACCTTGCATCATTTTGATGAAATGTCGATTCTGGACTTCAAAATAGTCCTAGCAATTTGCCCAAAAATCTTCAATGTGAGGCTTGTGGGGGTCTGACACCTGGGGCAGTGCTGACACTATCTTATCTAGCAGATCAAAAAAAATTTGATCCAAGTAAAACTCTTCTAGCCCTAGACAATTTAGTTCATTGTCAGCCTCTTTTTCTGCTGCAAGGCTACAAGTATAGTTCCCACAGGTTATTGGGAACATAATATTGGTGACCTTCTTCAATGCAAAGAATGCATGCAGCTCCAAGATCTTCTGATAATATTCCAAAAGAATGATCCTATCCCCATAATTTTTGGGCAATAGGTAGGGTTTCCTAGAGAAGTTGGTCACCTGAATGTAGGAGTATTGTTGAAACTAGATGTAGTAATGGCTATAGGTGCTGACTAAATTCATTGCCTCCTTTGAAAGCCAGTATCCAGCATCTCGAGTGGGTGTAAAAATGTTGTAGTAAATGAAAGCGTCGTTTACTCTGCAAAAACTGGGGAAACTGGCCTCCCATTGTATTTGTGGGAAATAGTCCTATGGAGCATTTTGGCCCTTGCCAGTCCTGAGCAAGCCGACAATGAGTAATCCCCTGGTTACGGGACGTTCTTACGCAAGTGCCCACAAGACATATGAGGTCATGCAAAATTTGGAGGACTGGGTGACCCTAACAAGCTGGGCGTCCACATGATTGGTGATGATAGTGGCCCAATCAAAAGTTTGTCTGTCGGAGGTGATGCCGAAGAAGAAGTAATACATCCATGCCGAGAATTTCCGGGCATAGGGCTCTCTAAAGACCCTGCACAAGGTGATGATCCCCATTTGTATACTTTCTTTAAATTTTTTTCGGGGGATCTCCAACTTCATCTTCTTGTAGTCTTTTCTTGGGGTCTTAAGCCAGTTGGAGTTGAGGTATTGTCGTGCAATGTGCGTGAGCTTCTCAATTTCATTTAATGTTAGGGACCGGGTGATAACTATAGCATTGGCGAACTGGGGGATCCCTAGCCCTGAAGAAAATGTTGCCACATCTAGAGACACCATGGGTGTTGGGTAGCCCGATGGAAGAGAAGCGACAAGAATGATAGCCCAGATGACTGTGTTGTAGTGTTTTGCCAGTGTGAGGATAAGCTTCGGAGCCTATACTAAGTAGGGGAAGTAGGCGGCCTTAAGGATTCTAGAGGCAGCCACATTAAGTGCCAACAGATCTCCGGCCTTGTGCTGAATGAACATTATTTTCACCAAGGCCTGCATTCTAGCCCATGCTTTGACACTTGTGTCGGTGATCAATTGTAGCTTGGAATCAACCTTGGATCCTAGGATAGCTTCTCCCTTCAGGTATTTCATGGTCAGTGGGAGTTTCTCTAAGGCCTTCTCGGCCTTTGTCCTAATGGCTGCCCTTGTCGAAGTAGTAGGGAGTTTCAGGCTCCCAGGTGGAGAAGATGTTGATGCTTCTTACATGATTGATAAGTGAATTTCATAAACCTGCAAGACCGGACAACCGTCAGTATAGATAATATAATAGAATTCCAGATCCTAGAGATTTTATCACCACCTCACATATGTCCTAAAAAAGGTGTTAGTTTGCATCAAACCCTGAAAATATACATATAACGAAATGACTTACTTGGGAATTTGACCTGTTCCCAGGGATTCCGGGGATTCTGGCTCATGCGATGAATGAAATGAAGATCAAAGGGGAACTTGGGACCCAGAGTCTGTAAAACTAACTGTTATTAAAATGATAGGTAATTAGCCATACTAGGCTGACATGGGGCATCAGGTGGTCATGCAATAAAGGGAGTAATGGTAATAATGGCGACAACTGTCCGAACACACGAGGGAATGAATGCCACTTGGGCTAGTTTTGCATGCTCGCATGTTGGGGAATTAAACCCGCCATTAAGACTGAGATGACAAAGGAGAGATAAAACTTTCAAACTCAACCAGGTGAGGTGTCGAGTTCAAGTTTGCAAACACCAGAAGGGTGAGCTCGATAATTTGGATACACCCAAAAGGGCACAGTGAGCTCGCCACCAAATAGGAAGGAAGGATATACAGAAATGTACATAAACTACAAGCACCTACATAGAGAGGGTCGAAGCATAACGAGGGCCGAAGAACAACTCACAGGCTAACCCAAAAACAAACCTATCTACACCTACTTACATAAAAATTACAAAATTTACCGGATATACACAAGAACTATGCTATTTTACAACTGCACAGAGGGCGGACGACCCTCTGGCAGAGCCATCCCACCAACGGGAGGTAACAACAAGAACAAAATGGGAAACCAGAGAAAAGAAAAATGCAACAAAACTAGAAAGCACGAGGGAGAACTAGAAGGGCCTACATTGGGAATGAGGAATGCAGGAGGACGAGCACATGAGGCACTCTACAACTGATCAACTTCAAATGACCATGAACGCACAACTTCTAGTTACTGTTAAGCAATGTTTAAGCTCTGAGAACAAATCACACTTAGTCGCTGCTAAATCGCCTTAATTTCTTTGAATCGCTCTGGGTTATTTGTTCACAGTAAATGTAACAATGACTAGTGAAACCCTATTTATACCCTTAGGGTAAAAACATCCCACTCTCCTTCCACAAATCCTGAGAAAGGAAAACCTCTGGACTCCGAGCCTGGGGATCCCATGTAACCACACCCTCTAATAAAAGGGGAAATGGTGATAGACAATCCCAGAGTCCAATGTCCGTCTAGAACAGAGAAGACAAAAACACTCCAGGATCGGGTCCCAGAGCAAGGAAGACCAAAAGAGAACACAACACCGGCCCGACAGAGGCAAAGTTCAGAGAAAAAAAAAGAAAAGAAAAAGAAACCAAGGGAGAACAAAAGAAAAAAGGGGGACCCAACATTTTGCCCACAAAATGTAGGGATGGGTATGCAGGGCATAACAAATGGTGACTCACTGGGATGATGCCTTGGTGCATTTGAGAACTACAGAATCTCCGGTTAGTAAAAACTAGAACTCACCTTTACCTAGAGTATTCTGCTTGCAAGGCGCAAAGTGTCTGACAAAATTTGACTCACCATTGATTCAATCCTTCAGTATTTTGTCAGTTGTGAGGTGTGTTCTTTGAAAGAAAATCAAGATGATGATTTCCAGGAGAAGCAGAGAGGAGGCACTGAATACATCGAACCAAAATCATTATATCTTACACAATCCCCAGATGTCAGAATTGTCTATTTTTTAGTTCTTTTCTTTTCTTTTCTTTTCTTTTGAAGTTGGGAAGGCGGTACTCCTTTCACCGTGAACCTTAAGCTTAGCTAATTTTTATGGAGGTACTTCTTTTACCTTTCCGTCCGCTTTAATTTGCTGAATAGGAGAGACATTCTGGACCTGGGATATTTTTATGATTTTCAGACTTGGCCAATAACTAGTGCAACTAATCTTCCCTCAAGGATCATGCAATTACTTGCTTCTTAGATTTTCTATTTACTGATGTCAAGACTTTTGAGATATGAATCTAATGAAGATTACCCATAACCTTTTACCATACGCACAAAATAACTCTAAAGTGCGAACAAATTCCCACCATGCTAACAATAGATTCTGGACTAAACAAATGCATGAGGCACCATTCAAGGGACTAGATGTCATGCGAAGCATACTTGTCTACAAGAGGAAGGAAACACGTCAGGAACCCGGAAAACAAGACACAAAGAAAAAGAAATAAAAAATAAAAAGGAAAGGAGGCGGCCCGAGAGGACCGTGGACAACTTATTTACAAGGACAAGGCACTCCCAAGGAGCACCGGGAAAATCTATTTACAAGCAGGAACAACTTTACATATGATACAACTTTGGGAAAACTTACCACCCTGCCTCATTCAAAGTAGTGTTTAAGAAACTATCCATTGATAGGCAATGGTACAGCTTATCCGGTCATGGTACTGAGGAGATAAGTATGTGCCCCGCAAATCTCAGAAATCAAATATGGTCTGAGCTAGAGCCTTTAAAATTTGGTGTGCTTTCCTTTCTTTTCTCGGGCCTTGTCCCACAGAAGGACCATGTCCAAAATTTGAAAGGCTTTATATTGGGCTCTCCGGTCAAACCATCACTTAATGACTACTTGGTGATGCACAAAATTTTCCAGTGCCATGTCTCTTTGTTCCTCCATTCTCACCAAGTTCAGGAGTCAAACCTCCACAATGTTGTCCCGATTGTTAAATTTCTGCATAAACTGTAAGACTGGGATTTGTAAATTGATAGGGAACACAAGATTTTGGTTGTAAACTAGATGAAATGGGGATGTCCCAGGGCTTCCTTGATTCTGATACGATCTGCCCAGAGGGCAAATCTAAGCTTTTGGTGCCAGTCCCGGGGGTTTTGTTCTAACAAATGTTTGATCACCTCTAGAATATTTTTATTGGTAGATTCACCACACCATTACCCTAGGGATAATAGTTGCTAGAGAAATTTAAGGTGATCTTACTCTCATAGGTCCATTCTAGTAACTGTGCTGAAGAAATGCTGGACCATTGTCACACACTATGACGAAAGGCATTCCGAATCGGGTGACTATGTTTTCTTTCAGGAATTTGATAACTACATCCGTCGTGTTGTTTTTGCATGGAATTACCTAGGACCACCGGGTGCAGTAATCAGTCACAGTCAGAATATACCAGTGGCTGGTGGATGAGTTGGGGTTGATTTCCCTGATAAGATAAAACACCCATTGGGCGAAGGGTCGAACTTCAAAGACCGGCTGCAAAGGCATGGCCGGGTTTCGCTCACGATGGGCTACAGTTTGGCAAGTATGGCACTTCCTCACGTGAGTGTAGACGTCTTTGAAGATGAAGGGCTAATAGTAACCGGCCCAGAGAATCTAGTGGGCAGTGGTATCATCTGAGCCATGCCTAGTTCCGAACTTGCTGTGAAATTCTTGTATCATTTTGGCAGCTTGGTCCCTATCTATGCACTGGAGGTAAATCCCTTCGAAGTTCTTGCAAAAAAGCGTTCCATCTTTGATCATGAAAATAGCACTTTTCAGTCGTAGGGTGCGATGTTTGTTTGGGGGAAGCCCCTCCAAGAATCTGTTATTGAGCAGCAGGTACACCAGGTCACTATACCATGGGTCTTGAGTGATGGACTCCACTATATAGGTTTGACATTCAATGCTTGGAGTTACTTCTGCCATCACTCTACATAGTCCCTGACCTCGGACTATCTTCATTGGTTGCATTTCTAGATTTTACTCTTGGAGGATGGCCATCCATTTCCCCCGTCACTCACCCAGTTCACTCTACAGTAGCAAAGATTTAACAGCCTGGTCCGGAATGATAGCATGCACTTTGCTCCAGAGAATATAGTGTCATAATTTCTTCATGGCCCGGACTAGAGCAAAAGCCTGCTTTTCCAAAGGTGAGTATCAAACTTTGGCATTTTTTAAGGGGGAGATCATGAAAGAAATGGGTCATTCTTCCCCTTCAACTTTCTGGGTTAGGACTGCCGTTGCAGAATGCGGGGAAGAAAAGGAGGATATGTGGAATGGGAGGGAATATTCCAGACTTGCCAGGATTAGTGCCTCCACTATGGTTTGCTTGATCTGGGAAAACACTCACTTCGCTTCAAGGCTCCACTCAATCTTCACCTCTTTCTTCATCATGCCATTGAGTGGTTTGACTATCTCGGCGAATCTAGTGATGAACCGCCAGACAAAGTTTATCTTTCTGAAGAAATATCTCATTTCCTTCTTACTGTCGGGCATTTGTAAATTTAGTAGTGCTTCAATTCTCTCAGGGTCAATGGATATCCCCTTCTCAGAGATTATATGCCCAAGCAACTTCCCTTCAGTGACCCTGAATATGCATTTCTTAGGGTTGAGGGAAATACCAAACTGATAACATCTCTCACAACTTTGTGCGAGGTGGGTGGAGTGATCACGCCTATCCCAGGAAAAGACTGTTAAATCATCCATATAGATGATTATGCAATTTTTTACTAGGCATTCGAACGCAATGTCCATAGTCTTTTGAAATGTGGCCCCCGTGTTGATGAGGCTGAAGGGAATTCTCCTATATGCAAACATTCCCCACTTGGTGGTGAACGTCATTTTATCTCTATCGTCGAATTTAGCCATAACCTGGTTATATCTGGAGTACCCATCTAGGAAGGACATCATTTGGGATCCATTAACAATTTGTAATACCTCATCCAATGAGGGGAGAGGGTGATTGTCCTTCTTAGATGCCTTGTTTAAATTGAAAAAATCCACCAGGTGAATATCGTCATTCTTCTTTCACACAGGGATGAGGTTGGCAACCCACGTTGTGTGCCGAATGGGAAAGATAATTCAAACTGACAGCAGTTTCTTAACCTCCTGGTGAAATAGAGGTTCGATAACTAGGTTTACCGGCCTCTAATTTTTCCAGAAGGGCTTAGCATTTGCTTTCAGTGGGATAGTATGAGTCATGATGGATGTGTCATAGGTTTTAAAGTCCTCATACCCCCACGCAATAACATCAATGTATTCTTGGAGAACTGCGAGAATATTATCCTTCTCCTTTGGGGAGTAGGAGGTACCAATCTGCACAATTTTTTCTTCATCGGCCTTGCTGATGTTGACCTTTTCAAATTTTCCTCCCTCAGAGGAGGATGATATCTTATCTCGGCCTGAGGGGTCCAAATCAAAGATGCATTCAAGAGCTACCATCCCCTTAGGGATGGTGTTGTTGGGTAGGATGATGATCCCGTCGTCCTCTTCACCCTGCCCGGTATCATCATGATCCATTTCTCCCACTATTTGATCCTCGAAGACACTAACATTGGCCATGAAGGCTAGGATGTGCTAGTCATCCTCAAAAACCTGAAAGTGGGTAATCTTTTCTGGGATGGACGGGGTGGGGACCATCTCAATAGAAAACTTCTGGAGCCGGGAGCCAGCCATTGGCTCAAGGGTGCTGGCAGACACAGAAAGAGAATCTGAAACGTAGTTACATTTCTGGGGAATAAGCTCGATGCCAAAAGCATCAAAGTCTTTGATTAGGCTCCATGCCCAGTTGTGGTACATGGCCAGCCTTTTGTCATGACAAGTGTATTGGCTCCGGACTTGTTTTACGATCAAATCTAAATCACCCATTGCCCGGAGGTGAGTGATCCCTTTTCTCAATGCGAACAGAAGTCCAAGGACCAAGGCCTCATACTCTGTGAAATTATTGGTGCAGTTGAACTACAACCTGTAGGATGTGAGGAAGGATTTCCCCCACTAGTTGATCAGTTCCACTCCGGCCCTGCAACCTTATTTAGACTGGGATCCATCAAACTTCAGGGTCCACAAGTCATTATTCATTTTCTGGGGCTAGGAAGATGAAGTGGCATTTGGATTGATTTTGGGAAGGTTGGGAGGTGATTCCTCTAGTTCTGATAGTGCGTGGGTGAGGTTTTCCCCTGGAGAAGCCTCTGGTTCAGACTTTTGGACAAGTGACACCTTAGGTGTGATGTCGGATGGATCATTTGGTCTAGACAAACCAACTTTATATTCTTTATCTCAAAGGTTGTTGATGTGGCAGGTAGTAGCGGTGATGCAAGGCTCACACTCAAGTTTAGAGTGTTTATAGTAGTGTACCCAACACCAAGTTACGGACAAGAGTGTGGCGGGAGTTGCTGTGTTACCTTGTGAGTTTACCTCACCCCTCTATTTTTTCATCCAGGTCTTGAATTATCTAAGCAACTATGGGATCCTCCTCAGGAGTAAAATTGAATGTTAGGATCTCCAGTGGTCAGTACACCCTGGGGGAAGATTCAGAGAAAAGGACTTCATTTACCCTCACAACTTCGGTGAGGGCCTGCTTCATTCTAGGTTCACTCTCCACCTGGATTTGGTTTGATTGCCCCTTCCAACGAAGTCACAAGAGGGAGAAGTCTGTGGAGAAATACCCGTTAAGGGCCTTAGACCAATTACGACTTAACACCATCCTGTAAGTTTCAGGGATGTCCACCTCTTGGATGTCTATTGTGCTTGATATTCGGGGGTCTTGGATGAGCTGAATTTGGATGTTTTTCATCTCACCTACCATTTTCATAGCAATTTTTTCAAATTGGACCACTGCACCTTTGGATGGAGTGGGAGTGAGTCTGAGCTTCTGGCATATAGATAAGGGAATGACGTTGCCCGAAGCACTAGAATCTACCAGACAGTTGTATAGGTTCTTCCCTTGAATGTTTAAGCCTAGTAGGAAGGGAGGATCCTATGTGTTTCCCTAGAAGACAACCGAGTTGGCATCGTCAAATGTGACAGTCTTTGGTGGACGACTTACGGCTTTCAGGTTTCTCAAGAGCTTCAGAAGGGACTTCTTCTGCTCAGGACAATTTAAAAAAACCTCCATCAAGGTCATGGAGGTGGTGGTTTTCTCTAACGCCTTAGTGATGCCAAACCTTTTCCCCAGGTAAAGTTGACTTCCCTCGGTCGGATCCCTAGCTTGGTTAGAGTCAGGTCCTTTTGGAGGGAAGGAGCGATCAATTGTGTTATCCTACGGAGGGGTATTCTTGGGTTGTGTTTGCGTGTAAGCTAGCCCTTTGCCAGCCTGAATCTGAGTGTTTTAAGGAGTCTGTAGGCTGGTAAAGGAATTGGCCTCAAAGGCTAGGATAGATTCGTCAAAGAACCCCTACAATTTGGGCTCTTCTTCGTCCTCTTGGTCTATCCCGAAGAAGACGGTCTCACACGTGAAGGCAGTGTGAGGAGGCTCTTGTGTGGATGATTTTGGGGGAGTAGGATCGACATGTTTTTTGTCTGACTGGGAGATCATGATGATCTTCTCTAGTGTGGTACAATTCACCTCGGAATGGGAGTTGATGTCATGCAATCTACACCAATTTGTTAGGGGGTGGAATTGTGCAAGTTGCACGGAATGACTAGGTCCAGCACCACCCTAAGTGGTGTTTTGGTTTGGAGGAGGACCTCTGGTGTTCGCATTGTTGTTCCATTGCTTTTGATTGGGCCGAGGCCCATTGTTGTAATTTTGACCTTCGGAGTTGGTGTTTCATTGTCTGGAGAAAATATTCCCCCTCTGGGAATTGGCATTGTGAGGCGTAGAAGGCCCCACCTTCATCTGTCCCATGTCCATCATCAGAGAGGACACAAATTGTTGAACAGATTCAACCTTGGCTGACAACTGGTTAGTTATGTCATAGTGTGATGGTTGTTGCGGTGGGATCCCGGGGAAGGTGGCAGAAGCTCCCGGAGTCGAGGATGACAGTCCTCCAGCCGCAGGCGACTGGAAGAAAGGTACTCCAGAGGGTTGTGTCATGGGTTGTTGCATCTGTTGTGGCTGGTTCCAGGGAACAAATTCTAGACCTAGTATTGTCTAGGCTTGCGATGGATAAACATACCGGGCCTACTGGTCTATCAACGGTGGTCCCATGGCCATCGTCGGGGCACCCATTGCTGGGTTGGGGTTGCATCCCCCGACGTAAGAAGTTTCGTTGGGTATCATGTTGAATGGTAGGCTTTGTCCAATCCCACCAAGAGCTTTTCTCAAACCGTGGGATAGCTCTAGGGATAGGTTGTAAACCTTCGCCAGAGTATCTCGGTCATTTATTGTGGTGGTTCTCCAAAGGAGAGTGACAATAATGGGGTCCAAAGCATTCAGGTATATCTGGATGGTTATGTCAGTAGATGGGATGAAGGGGCTCGTGCACCGCTTCAAGGCACGTTAGAAATGATGGTTGAATGTGGCGAGGGGTTTGTTTGGTTCTTTTCTGATAGAGATAAACTAGCTATGGGACCACGTCGGGTCCACGTGAATGCGAAAGGTTGTCAGGAAGGCATCTTCCATGTCCTACCAACTATTGATGGAGTTGGTCGGCAAGTTGAGGTACCAGTTTAACTCATTATGTCCCAAGGATAGAGGGAACATCTGGGTCACAACATCCTGATACTATACCCGGTGTTGGTTCATGGCATCCTTATAGGCCTGGAGATGTTCTTCTATGGTTCGTGGGCCTAGATGCTCATATTTGGGATAGATCTTCTCCGGGTGCAGAGGAAGATCGTTGGTAGCGCCAGGGAACTGCCCCATTGGGGACCCAATGTTACCAAAGTATTTTTCCATCGGGGCTACTAGATTTTTGGTAGGTTAAGCGTTGGTCCCCGGGTTTATCTGACGATCTTGGGTATTCTAAGGTGCAGTGAACCCCCATATAAGGTTGGTTGGCTGTTTGGTTTGCAGGGTCCTTTTCTTTTGAGTAGAAGGCTCGAGTTCAACAAAACTTTCTGGGATTCGGGGCTGATTGAAGGATTCTTTCAAAATGTAAGGGCAAAAATGACCCTATCCTACTAAAATCTTGGTTCCTAAAACTATGGATTGGGGAACCCTCGGGCGGTGTGAAATTGAAATCTTCCAAATGGGATGATCCCATGCCCTCCTTCTAGCGTCAGTTTGTGTTGATGAGAGTTTGTGACCGATCTGATCAACAAAGATAAGTTGTAACGGGGTACCGGGGTACCGACCAACTTCACCTATAAAGGTTTTCTGAAGAATAAATCCTCTGGGCCTTCAAGCACCTCAGTGTCGGGTCTCAGCGGTGTGGGGAAGCTAAGTTGGGCAAGTGACTATTTTTGTTTGGGGGGATAGCTGTTTTTACTCATCTTCTTCGGGGATTTTGGTGACAGGGATGGGGTTTCCTGCAAGCATGTTAAGTTTACCAAATAAATAGAAAAATATGGGCCAGATTTAGAGTTTGTTACTTCTACTTATAGTTATGCAACATATTTCCAAGATATACAATGCTCCAATGAACTATACTAAATACATACATAACTAGTGATTCATACATATTCAATAGCAAGGGGAAATGAGATCATTAATCTAAACAAAATATCAGAGCAGAGGACATTAGAAACATATAGCACAAAAAGATATCGCCAACTCGGAGATCAGAACAACAACATCATTGCCATAAATTGTTCTTCCTTCTTCATTAACAGAGTGTTCCAGCATCACTGGTGTGTACATCAATGGCTCCAAGGGAGCATCTAACTACTAAGAACTACTGAGCATTGATCTCTTGCAACTACTGGAAATGAAAGATAATAGTATTGGACTGCAAAATCATCAATTTCGCTGACACTTGTTATGAGGTCGAACTCATTATTTATACACATAGTTTTGCCCTAAAACTAACCTAATCTAACTGTACACTCAACATATAAAATATATTATCCGATGGTCGGTACTACCTACACCACTTACAAGCACCTCGAAAAGAACAAAGGTCTGACAAGATAGAGGAAGAAGACAAGAAAGGAAGCTGGAAGAATCAACATAGAGAAGAGTGTCGGAGTAAAAATAGAAGAAATCCGATCTTCCTAGAGTTTGAGGCAACATGCCTCATCAATGCGAAATGTGGCTCACTGTCTTCGATGCACCAGGTAGTTAATGCTGGAGTGGCACCTTGGGAGATTCACCTGTTAGATCCATCCCTCAATTTGACATGCCTTATTGGGATCACCTACCTGCTGACCCCTTATTAACTGCTTGAAAATGACCGGCCAGCTCCAAGGAACCTGGACACGAGTCATTGAAAGAATACAAAACTTCAGACCCAAAATTCCAGAGTCCAAGAACTTGTTCTCAAAGAATAAAGAATTTTAAAATCGCAGCCTGCTGGTCAAAATCTCCAGAATCCAGAGAACTTTATTGTGCCTTGTATGTTTTGAAAGCCTCCAAAAGCTGGGGGATTCCCTTTTCATCAATTCTCTTGATGCACGCCTGACGGTACTTAGTTGCCTGTGTGTGTGTGATTTTTGTACCTGTTAAGAGACACAACACTTCAATAAATCATTGCATTAGTGAAAACAAGGGGTTAGCAAACATAGCAATCACCAAAAATGATCTATTTCTTCCTATCTAGGAGGAGTATGAAAAATAACATAATAGCCCTTAGATTATGCATATTCTAGTGACAAATACAACCTAAGAACGAAAGATTCAAATGAAAAGTAATCTAAATGATTCAAAAGCATGCATTCTAGCTCTAGAAATGAAGAGTATAACAATATGACTAAGAAATAAGCTAGAAAGCACTATGAAAATCCCTAAAACATGAGCAACATGAGTTTGCTTCTTCAATTCTCCAAATATGGGCAGCATAAGGATGCTTATCAACTCTTCAAAATTAGGAGCATTACAACAATATAATAAAAGACTTCCAAGATCAGGGCCTCCAAAATCAAGAGTAAAAACAAGGGAAAGGCAAGGGCCTTACACAATCCAAAAATCAAGTGCCATTTGAGCTTAAAACTCATTCTATTTATAGAAGAAATTAGGAGTGATTTGAGCTATCAAATTATTTGATTTGATTTGATTTGGTTTGATTTTGATCTTGATCTTGATTTGATTTTGATCTTGATTTTGATCTTGATTTGATCTTGATCTTGATCTTGATTGGATCTTGATTTGATTTGATTTGAATTAGAGGGAGTCAAGCTTGAGAAAGTTGACTTTCTCAAGTGGGTTGAGTTCCTAATCATAAAATTAGGAATGTGACAACATTAGGAAGTGGGTTAGGAT
>MU226838.1:488529-498937 GCA_018584345.1 Thuja plicata | reverse complement strand
ATAGGAGCCATTTTAACTGGAACCCTTGATGCTTGAGGCAACTTATTGTCATGTAAGGGATTTGGAGGAATAATGGTTTCTTGAGGTGGATATGGAGGTTTATATGAAAGATATGATGGAACGTGTTTATCTTGACAAGGGTCTTTGTATAATGTAGGAAGAGTACCTTGCTCTTGTTTTTCAATAGAATTTTTAGAAGTATTAAGATCTTGCTTAGGAGATGGAGGGCTATGTAGCTCTTGAGATGGAGGAATATCTTCTTGAAGGAAATGAAAAGATACAAGGGGGTCATCTTCAAATTATAGGGATATGGGATCTTTGTCAAATGTTGGAGGGGATAGGATAATGTCTTGACCTTGATCATTACTAAGACTTGTTTCTATGTTCTTTTTATTATCCTCTTGACATGAATCCACTCCAAAGGAAAAGATAGGAGTTTTAATCTTCATGAGGGGTTCTTGAAGGATTGCTAGGGAATTATCCAAAATAGGCCTTGAAGTACATGAAAGCTTAGGGTCTTTGATCTTAGGAGCATGGAATGTACTTGCTGCAAGATATAGATTAGCTTGGATTTCTTTTAAAGGCATCTCTTGAGGGTAGACATAGTTATCATGAAAAGCATTAGGATCTTTGTGTGAAGGAGGATACTTGGATATCCTTGAAGCTTTGTCATATGGAGGAATAGTGGAAGAAGTAGAAGTAGTATGTAGCTCATTTCTAGACATAGGTTCATGATTTTGATCATGCTTGGGATTGGTATCTCCATTTGATAATTCATTAGTATCGTCAACTTTGATTATGGCATCATCAATTAGATCTTGGATTTTACGTTTTAACTCCATGCAATGTGAAGTTTTATGCTCATTATTTTGATGGTAGGCACAGTAGGTACTCACAAATGACATTCCACATGAGGTGGTTTGAGGCAATGTGATGAGATTGTTTTCAAGAAGCTCTAATAGCATTGTCATATAAGATCGTCTCAAAGGAGTAAATGCTCTATCCCTTGGACATGTAGATCCACTTGAACTCTCCAAAGAGATGTTGGATTCAAGGTTATGAGGACGTTGATCAAAGATAGGATCAACATGATCCTGTGAAATAATCTCTTGATCAAAGATATGATTACTATGAGTTGGTTTCTCCTTTTTTGAAGAATGTGAATACATGTGTGCACCATTGTCATAGAAAAGAGGATATATTGATCTTAGTGAAGACCCACTTGATGAGGTATCCTTTTCTTCCTTTAAGTCTTGAATTTCAGATTGTAAAGCTTGCATTTTCTTAGATAGGGTCTTAATGAGAATCTCTTCTTCCTTGTTGTTAAGACCATAGAGTCTATCCCATGTGTTTTAGCCATCATAAGATTGTCTTGATCAAAGTCTCAAAATGGTGCCAAAAGGATTTCCAAATTGTCCCCAAATGTGTGAGTTTGGGTTTGATGTTTCAAAGTGATTGATTCCAACATCAGAGGGTTAGAATGCCCTGATAGTGAGCTGGGAACCAATGAGAGTCGACTGTTTGAATTAAGTGACTCCAGTGTCAGAGGGTGTTAGAGTGCCCTGTTAGTGAGCTGGGAATCAAGTTGTTTAGCTAAGTGTAAAGACCACACGATTCAGGACCAATTATGAAGATCCAAAAGAACATGCAAGGTAGACTTATAAGCAAGTTGTGAAACAATGACAAATGGACTAGTAAAAGCAATGGGACCAGACTAAGGAGCCAAAAGGGTATCCAAAAGTACTGAATTATTCTGAGAAACAAGTATGTAAGTGCACTCTGTCAAAGTTTGTCAATTTTGTCAATTTTGTCCCGGAAGTGCATGAAGTTTGCTTGATCGAAGATTGGGTTTTGAGATTTTTCAGTGAGTGAAAAATAAATGTAGACCAAGGTTTGAATTTTGTTTCTTGTTTGAAGGTGTTATCTTTTTAATGATTTTTAGTTACATCAAGCATTGTTGCATTGTTAAGAGGGTGAAATAGACACACATCTTATTCCTATTTTCTAGGTGGAGGATGAAAATCCTTGCTCGTTGACTCAGGTACACACTCAAATGCTAATCAGAATACAGCCATCACCAAGCACACAATGGCTCCAGTGATGATGTTGTATTAGCCGACTCCAAACGCAAGTGAGGGCACAATATGACGAGTGTCTTGGAGCAATTACTTTTTGCCTTGCACAAAGATTATCACCCTTTTGGGGATGAATCAAGAATTCTCTCAGTTGAAGTTGTTGTAGATTATTGGGCAATCCATTTGAGATTGTCCCCCATAGAATTGCACAAGGCAAAATTCAGGCGTATAGCCCTATGAGTACCCAAATATGTGTATTCTCGCAAGCAAGATTCAAGCGGCTCCGCTCTACATATACCCATATATGTTCAAGGAATGATCTCAAAATTCCAAGAACAAAACCAGTTTCATCTTCCAAGGCTTTAGCCTACAAGGAAACAACTATTTATAGTGAGTTGGAAGTGTTGGCGTAAAACTTGTCCTCACTTGGGTCGTTCCCGGGAGATTTTTTCCTCAACCGACAGGCCCTCTACTGTTTAATAAGCATACAAAGGATTGGCGAGCTTAGGATTTCTAGATTTTTGATTCTTTGAAAGAAGAAGAGTATACTCTCCTAGTCCATGTTGTTTTCTCCCAAAACACTTCAGTCAAAGGTTCATTCCCTCAAGCTATGTTGAGCCTGATTTAGATATTCCTAGTTTAATGAAAACACAAGTACTTGAAAGCAAAGTTTGTTTGTTCTTTGACCACAATTTTTAGTGCTTTGCTTGTTCAATTACTTTGCCCAAATGAATTAAACAATGAGTTTTCTTTGTTCATTTACCCCAAATTCCTCTCAAATCTTAAATCAACTTCTAAGTTTTTGATTTTTCTTGAAGGAAAAGAGCATAATCCCCTGGTTGATTTATTAAGTGATTAGAAAATGTCTTTAGTTTGAAAACATAACAAAATAGAAGTCAAGACGGGGGATTGGCCACCTGCAAACCCACAAGTTAATAGTTCCTTTCTGATTTTTAGTCCCTGACAGTGATCTACAAACAAGAATTAAGTGTTTAAAGGACAAAGATAGAAAACATCCAAAGATTAATGGTTAGACTTCTCAAATTGTAATTTTAGAAACCAGTAAAATCTGAGATTTTGTGCATGTTCGTTTTAAGCCAGAAAAAAAAATGTTAAATTTTGACTTTTGTTGACTTTTGATTTTGTTGACTTTTGACTTTGACTTTTGTTGACTTTGACTTTTGTTGACTTTGAAACCCAAAACCAAGTGTGAAATGATGTGAGTACATACACCGTTCTTTTTAAACACCAAAAGTGAAATGAGAATTTTTTTTTAATTAGAAGATTATGTGCTTTCTCACCAAACTAGATGGCTAACCTGTAGACCTGTTTGTGTATCAATGGTATTCGTGGAAGCAAAATAGAGAGAAAGTAGAAAGAAGATAGAAGGAATATAGTCTTATTGCCTTTTTCAACTTGCTAAATAAAATAAGAGCTTGCAAAACATACTCAAACAACAAAAACACATTAGCTTAGAGGGTTAGTTTGCAAGCAAAATAATGAAAAGGAACCTATGAAGTGGGCCCCACGGTGGGCGCCAGAGATGTGTGTGTGATTTTTGTACCTGTTAAGAGACACAACACTTCAATAATTCATTGCATTAGTGAAAACAAGGGGTTATCAAACATAGCAATCACCAAAATTGATCTATTGCTTCCTATCTAGGAGTATGAAAAATGACATAATAGCCCTTAGATTATGCATATTCCAGTGACAAATACAACCTAAGAATGAAAGATTCAAATGAAAATTAATCTAAATGATTCAAATTAAAGCATGCATTCTAGCTCTAGAAATGAAGAGTATAACAATATGACTAAGAAATAAGCTAGAAAGCACTATGAAAATCCCTAAAACATGAGCAACATGAATTTGCTCCTTCAATTCTCCAAATATGGGTAGCATAAGGATGCTTATCAACTCTTCAAAATTAGGAGCATTACAACAATATAATAAAAGACTTCCAAGCTCAGGGCCTCCAAAATCAAGAGTAAAAACAAGGGCAAGGCAAGGGCCTTCCACAATCCAAAAATCAAGGGCCATTTGAGCTTAAAACTCATTCTATTTATAGAAGAAATTAGGAGTGATTTGATTTGATCTTGATTTGATTTGATTTGATTTTGATCTTGATTTGATTTGATTTGAATTAGAGGGAGTCAAGCTTGAGAAAGTTGACTTTCTCAAGTGGGTTGAGTTCCTAAATTAGGAATGTGACAACATTAGGAAGTGGGTTAGGATAGGATTAAGATTAGGATTAGGCTTAGCATGGGGGGAATATGTTGGGATGAGTTTGAACTCAGAGTCAAAGTGGTTGAGGTGGGTTAGGTTGGGGTTTAGAGGAATATTAATGAAATGAATTAAACTTATTTAATTCATTCAAAAATAGGAATATCAATTATTTAAGCTTTTAAACGCTTTTTAATAATCAATAGGACTATAGCCAATTTAATTAAATTAATTAGGCTAGGGGATTGGTTCTTTTTGCAAGTGAGCAATCGATTTAGGATTTTATTTAATTCCTTTATGATTAAATACTATAGCCATGTTTTGAATTTGGTTTGTTTTTTATTGGTTTGGATTGATTTAAATCATATGGCTATAATAATTAATATAATTTAGTGATAAAAATCACCTAGGACATTAAATTTGATTTTAAAAATGAATTATGCCAAAGTAACATTGTCATGACATAATTGGGGGCATGATCACACTTAGGGCAAATAGGGTCTATAGTTGGAACATACCAAATTCAGGTGGTTACAGCCTCCACCTACTTGCCCAAATCTAAGGCATTCCCTTTGAATTCTGTGGCCATCTTCGCTGCATCATGGGCCTGGAGCATCATGCGGGATAAACGTGATATTTTTTCTCCGTCAAAATCCCCCAGGAATTGATATCGTGACTCCATTAATTCGTCAGACTTCCTGACTACAATGATCTACTGGAGTACACGTATCTATTATGAAGGGCTCAACTTCTGAAACCCTTGTAACAAATGCCTTGTATAAATTGAAAGAATATTCCACTCTAGGGACTTTGTCCCTCAGGGCCCCTACCAGTTGCTTGCTAATATCCAATTTGAGATCAAGTCTGGAGTACTGGACCTAGATAAAATCAAAGAACTCCTCCCCCAAAATTCCCATCTCTGCGACGGGTTCTTCTCCGAGGTTCATGAGCTCCCCTAGCTCGCTCATCCAGGCCTCGTATTGCTCGGTCTCTCCCTCCCATATAGAAATGGTATTCTTGGCATGGTGTAGAATGTTGCCAGCCATATGCAAGTCTGGGAGAGTTTCCACTAGGAAATGCCAGACATTTCCTACCTGCTCAGCTACCTAGTCATCGACCGCCTGTGTCTTCTTCTTCATATTCCTTAATGCATCGACGTCACCCTATGGAAGCGGTGCTCCAGATGTAGAAGCTTCCAAATGAATTTCAGCCAATGGTTGTGCTAACTTTGTTAATAACCTGACAAGATTTGTTTTCTTCTCCTTTTCTTCTTTAAGCCTCTAGGATTGCTTGCTATAGCGGGCCTTAATTGCTCGGCTAGCCTCTTTATGCAGGTCCAATTCACCCTACTTATCCCTCTTCCCCAGAGGTACCTCTGTGACTGTGTATTCTACAGCACTTACTACAGCTTCCTCTTTATCTAGGGGAGGTGTCACAATGACTACGACCGTATCTCCGCCCAGACCAGTCTGAATAGAGTGGAGTGTTCAGGCCTTCTTTGGCTTGGGGATGCTTTGACTTTCTGTCATCATCTCAGCCAAGGAGAGATGGGCTTTTGCCATCGTTGGGGCCTTTCTCTTCTTTGCTTCCACCAACCATTGTGGTGGAGGGGGCGGCCTTGCTGCTAGGGCCTGATCATTGGTGTCCTCTGGCGTTCTGCTGCTCACCTCTAACATTTAGTATCTCATCAGACTCTTTTTTTGGTTCCCAGGATTATCTACACCATCCACCTTTGTGGCATCAATAACCTCTGCCTCGGTGCTCCCGTCCTTAGTAGTATTAGTAGAGTAAACATTCATATCTTTGGGGTTCTCCCCTCCCTTCTTTTGCTATTGCTGCTCTTCTTCTCCGACATCATCTACCGGGACATTATCCTCCATTGGCTTATCCTCCGAAGGTGGCGAAGGTGTCCGTACTGGATCTAACTGTAGTACTACCAGGACCACCTTGCCGAATGTCACACTACCTAGGTGGGCGAAGGTGTCTGGAGCATGGCGACTAAGGTTATGGTTGCTCCTGTAGGTTTGGTTCCCTCAGCCGAAGTCGGTTTCTCATCTTGCACTTGCCTCCTTTCTCCTATTTCAGTCTCCAGGACCGAGATTTCTAGAACATCTGGGATATCCACATATTCTGGCTCTTTCTCTCTTTCTACACGGACTTCCTGCTCTATGGAAATTTCTTTTTTTGGGATCTCCCCTTTAGTGGGGATTCTTTCTTCTTCTTGGGTGGCGATCTCCTCTACTGCCTTCCCTTTATCTCCTTGTAGATTTACAAGCTCATCCATCCCAAAGATGTCATCAAAATCATCATGTGGAGGCGAGGTCTCTGGGGGATTCTCTGGCTGATTTTCTGGTTCAGGAGAGTCCGGGATGATCTCCACCTAAGGGATGTTGGGCATCCCGAGGTCTGCATCTTCCCTTGGCTAAGGAACATTAGTCTTTTTCTTATTCCTCCTTTTTACCAATGGGGGCTCGACATCCAAAATAGTTGCCTATTCATCTTCCCCTCTTGTCCCTATTACCCGGACCATAAGTTCGGCAAGTGGGGGGTAATCAAAAGGGAGGGCAAGTTCTGCCATAGTAACTAGGATGCCTAGCCGAGTGCTTATGGCTTCCTTCATCTGGTGGGACGCTGCCAGCTGAAGGTGCAATTGTTCTGCAACGGGAACTATGGATAGAATCTGGGGTGGGCTCCCAACCTTTCTTTTTTCTCTATCCTCACCTTGCATGGAGGTCCTAGCCCTAGAAGTGGATCCCTACAAAAATGTGCCAATGTTGCGAGTACCTTTCAGACACACCTTCTGAAAATATGCATGACTGTGTTCAATCACATTATGGGTGATGTCCTCAATTGCTGGGCCTTCTGGGGTGTCCCAGTCCACCTGAGGGAGAGCCATTTTGTCTAGTCCCTAAGCCTTGTACTGTAGATCCTCTGTAGACTCGGTGTCTGAAAAGTCCTTTGGGAAGGTCTGAAGCTTGAGACGCTTCATCATACCTTGCGTCATTCTGACGAAATCTTGATTTTGAACTTCAAAATCATCCTAGCAGTCTACCCAAAAATCTTCAATGTGAGGTTTGTGAGCGTCCGACGCTCGGGTCAATGCCGACGCTATCTTATTTGGTGGATCAAAATTTTTCTGGTCCAAGTAAAACTCTGCTAGCCCCAGACACTTTAGTTTGTTGTCAGCCTCTTTTTCCACTACAAGGCTACAAGTATAGTTCTCGCAGGTTATTGGGAAAAGAATATTGGTGACCTTCAATGCAAAGAATGCATGTAGCTCTAGGATCTGCCGACAATATTCCAAAAGAATGATCCTATCCCCACAATGTTTGGGCAATAGGTAGGGTTTCCCAGAGAAGCCGGTCACCCGAATGTAGGAGTATTATTGAAACTGGATGTAGTAATGGCCATAGGTGCTAACCAATGTCATTGCTTCCTTTGAAAGCCGGTATCTGGCATCCTGAGTGGGAGTAAGAATGTTGTAGTAAAAGAAGGCATCATTTACTCTACAAAAACTAGGAAAACTGGCCTCCCATTGTATTTGTGGGAAATAGTCCCACGAAGCATTCTGGCCCTTACCAGTCCCGAGCACCCCGACAGTGAGTAATCCCCTGGTTATGGGGCGTTGTTGTGCCAGTGCCCACAAGACATATGAGTTCATGTAAAATTTGGAGGACTGGGTGACCCTAACGAGCTGGGCGTCCACATGATTGGCGATGATAGTGGCCCAATCAAAAAAAATTCCGCCGGAGGTGATGCCGAACAAGAAGTAATACATCCATGCCGAGAATTCCTGGGCATGGGGCTCTCCAAAGACCCTGCACAACGTGATGATCCCCATTTGTATGCTTTCTTTAAATTCTGTTTGGGGGATCTCCAACTTCATCTTTTTGTAGTCTTTTCTTGGGGTCTTAAGCCAGTTGGAGTTGAGGTATTGTCGGGCAATGTGCGGGAGCTTCTCGAATTCATTTAATGTCAGGGACCGGGTGATAACTACAGCATTGGTGAACTGGGGGATCCTTAGCCCCGAAGAAAATGTTGCGGCGTCTAGAGACACAATGGGCGTTGGGTAGCCCGACGGAAGAGGAGCGAAAAGCATGAAAGCCCAACGACTGTGTTGTAGTGTTCCGCTAGTGTGAGGATAAGCTCTGGAGCCTGTATTGAGAAGGGGAATCAGGCATCCTTAAGGATTCTGGAGGCGGCCATATTAAGTGCCATCAGGTTCCCGACCTTGCGCTGAATGAACATTATTTTCACCAAGGCCTGCATTTCAGTCCATGCTCTGACACTTGTGTCGGTGATCAATTGTAGCTTGGAATCAACCTTGGATCCCAGGATAGCTTCTCCCTTTAGGTATTTCATGGTCAGTGGGAGTTTCTCTAAGGCCTTCTCATCCATTTTCCTGATGGCTTCCCTTTTCAAAGTAGTAGGGAGGTCCGGGCTCCCGGGTGGAGAAGATGTTGATGCTTCAGACATGATTGATAAGTGAATTTCGACAACCTACAAGAATGGACAACCATCAGTATAGATAATATAATAGAATTCTGTATCCAGAAGATTTTATCACCACCTCACATCTGTCCTGAAAAAGGTGTTAGTTTGCATCAAACCCCAAAAATATACATATAACGAAATGACTTACTTGGTAATTTGACCTGTACCCACAGATTCTAGCTCATGCGATGAATGAAATGAAGGTCAAAGGGGAACTTCAGACCCGAAGTTTGAAAAACTGACCATTATTGACATGACCGGTAATTATTCGTACTAGGCTAACATGGGGTGTCACGTGGTCATGCAATAAAGGGAGTAATGGTACGATAATTTTCTGAACACGCGAGGGAATGAATGCCACTTGGGCCAGTTTTGAATGCTCGTGTGTGGGGGAATTAAACCCGCCACTAAGACTGAGCTGACAGAGGAGAGAGAAAACCTGCAAACTCAACCAAGCAAGGTGTCGAGTTCAATTTTGAAGACACCAGAAAGGTGAGATCGATAATTTGGATACACGCAAAAGGGCAGGGTGAGCTCGCCACCAAACAGGAAGGAAGGATATACATAAACTACAAGCACCTACACAGAGAGTGCCAAAGCATAACGAGGGCCGAAGCACAACTCGCAGGCCGACCCAAAAACAAACCTATTCACACCTACTTATAGACAAATTACAAAATTTATAGGATATACACAAGAACTACGCTATTTTACAACTACATAGAGGGTGGATGACCCTCTGGCAAAGCCATCCCACCAACGGGAGGTGATAACAAGAACAAAATAGGAAACCAGAGACAAAAGCAAAATGAAAAAAAGCCAAAACAAAACCAGAAAGCACGAGGGAGAACCAGAAGGTCCTACCTTGGGAATGAGGAATGCGGGAGAACGACCATGGGAGGCGCTATGCAACTGATCAACTTCAAATGACCATGAATGTGTTAAATTTATGATCAGATTTATGTCTTTTCAAAATTTCTCATATTAATCCAATATATAAATATATAATCTCAATATATATATATATATAAAACATATATTTAATCACTATATATATATATATATATATATTTCTATAACAGATATGTAAATATATATAGTAGATTAACATTAATGTACTGCAGATTGGATAAGTGACTCGCCTTATTTTCTGTATATATCTCTCTTCATTTGATCATGATAGATCTATATATATGTGGAGACATGTTGATGAAGAGAAATGTCTTCATACGTGGAGACATGTATATTCATCGACATGTCTTTCCATTAACATATTTACTAACTGATGCATATTATTATTTCATGTGATGACAATGTAGTTAATACGCAGTCTAAGTTTAACATGCGCGGTGATGCATTAAAACTGTCATCGCTGATATTTAAGTTGGTAGTCTTAACAACCGATATCAATCGGTATATTTAACATGCCTGATACTAATCCAACTGTATCGCCACCCAATGCACGTTAGTTAAGACGATACCAATCGGTAATCCTTTAACCAATAAGGATTGATAGTTAAGTCAACCGATAACAATGTGAATTTGACTGATGCTAATCGGTATAGTAAGAAATATTATTTTATCAATTATAATATACATTATATGTGTATATT
>MU226838.1:443966-479920 GCA_018584345.1 Thuja plicata | reverse complement strand
CATGCAAGCTCAGATGTCAGAAAGAAGAGTGAGCTATGAACTCAGAAGAAGAGATCCCAGGACCTGTAGAACCAAGCAATCCACCAGAGTGCATAAACTGCAAAACTCAGAGGAGTGAAAACTCAGAACAAAATCTAGAAAAATAAACTCTGCCATTGAATAGCACACTGAACCAGCTTTCCGATGATATCTTGTTTGCCAAAAACGGAGTCCGGATGAGCCAAATATGACTCCCGGAAGGCAAAACAAGATATCAGACTTCAACAGCAAAAAACATTGTTGAAAAAGTGGACCCAAAATTCCTAATCACCATAGTCGGAAAGATCTTGAAAAGAGCTTTCCGACGATATAAAGAAGTCCAAAAAAGACCTCCGTATGCTCCCTGTAGAGCGAAAAAGGTGAAAAGGGCTCAAAAATGCCCAACAAGTCTGTTTTAAGCCCCAGGGGCTAAAAAAAATTGGCCCCCGGGCGCATGGCGCGTGCCGGGGGCTGGGCCGCAGCCCTTGGACTACAATATGACCGTGGGCCAGCAGAAATAGCCCGCGGGGGTTTATGTAACAGCGCCACCACCGGGCGGAGCGGAGGCCGCCGATGGAGCGGAGCTGGGGCGAGCGTCGAGCCAGAGTGCAGAGCGGCGCCAGGCTGAGGGAGCCGGCGGGGTGGTGGGGGAGCCGGCTGGGGGCCGCGGGGCCGGGAGGCGGCTGAGCCGCGGAGACGGAGGGGCCGCGGGGGCGGCGGGTGTCCGCGGAGGGCGGCATGCAATCGGAGGAGCCCCAGCGGACCGCGGGTGGCGCAGTGCCCGCTGGGCGGAGCGCGGGCGGCGCTGATAAAAAAACAAAGACTGCACAAAAATTAAAACCAAAACCATATAAAATATTGGTTTTTTTTATTTTTTTTGCAATTTTTTCCTCGAAACCCGTGTCCGTACGGCCCTTAGGAGGCCGAAAAAATTCTCTAGATGCCCCGGTGTCCAAAATGGACAAACCTTATATGGATTCTGGGGTTTTTGGGCCTTCTGGACGTAATAGAAGTGTCCGTTTGGGCCCAAAGTGACCAGAAATAGAGGTCCCCCCTAAATCCACACAAAGAAGCCAGAAAAAGCCTGGCGAACTGCAAATCTTCCCAAGAAACCTGCATGCAAACACTGTCACGAGAAGAAGCAAGACAGAAGAGAAAGAGAGCTATGGCGGCCAAAAAGCCAGAGACAGTAAAACCATGTTGAAATAAAATAACTTCTATATTATCAACAATGAATTACAAAATGATCTCCTTGAAAAATACAAAGCGGTGATTCCTTATAAAGGATACCGAAACCCTAAAAGGGAAACTTCTAGGAAATAGAAACTGCCTAAGTGAAACTTAAGCACTAAAGAGTAACTTAATTAATTACTCTAACAGAAATGTCAATATATTTAATTCTAATTCTTACATGATATCTTGTTGTCAATTATTTTTTATTAAGGAAAACAAGTTTTGATGGGTTCCTGAAACCCTACAGAGCTATAAAAAAACCGAAAGCATAGTAATGATAAGTATCAACCTAAAAGGAACAGGCAAGCCAACATCCAAACAAAACAGTCCCAAAGATTACATAAAGCCAGGGACGAAACCAAAAAGACCAGGCAAAAAAGCCAAGGACGCAAATCGGGCAATTTCTCTAAGAATCTCAGCAGCACGAAACTCCAACTCAGTCATTCTACCCACAGCCTCTTTCAGGTCAGACAGGTCTTTATCAGCTTCCTGGTTCTCCATCTTCTTTGTGGTGGCTCTTGTCCTCTTCTTTGATCCCTCTTCAGGTGACTTATCCCTACCACAGCTCAGTGACTGATCCTCCTTGCTTCCCCTTTGCTCTTCAATCTTGGCAATAAGCACCTTAATGTTATCATTTGATGCTTTTAGGATATTGTAGCTTTGTTCATCAATTTTAACTAGAGATTCCTCGATACTTTGGACCCTTTTCTTCAACTCGTTCACTCTGCTATCCAGCTCCCTATCGTCCTCTATGTTCTTGTTATTGTTTTTAATGTTTTCTTTTTCCAGCCTTGTTGTCAATTGTTGTTTTTTATTAAGTGTGTGGATTTTGAAAGGGCCTTGACCTTTTTACAAAGAGAAAGATACAACAAAATAGTCCAACAAGACACCAAACAATGACCATAAAACAACTATGAAACTACAATAGATAAGAAATACCTTACAAAAAAACTAGCCCAAAGTTATGGTTTTAGTTATTAAAAGAGTCTTCTCAAGTGGCTCTAAACCTATAAATGATCATCATGTTATTTCAAAGGGTGCATTGTCATTATTTTCCTTTTAGTTAACATTGCAACAAAACACCTTTAATGCATGAATAAAAAAAATGTAGACATCTCATTTTTGTTGGAGGTTGATTTTGAAACAATGCAATATGAAGTTTGAATTGTTTGACAAATTTGTGGTAAGGCCAACTATGAAACAATATAAAATGAACTTGTCAATCTTTATGCTTGCATTATATGCATTAAATGTACTTGGAAAGTACATAAATCAAAAAATAATTAGGTTTGGTATTTAAATGATTTTCCTTAACTTAGGACAACTCAACATGCCTAATGACCCAGGTACTTGATCACGTGATTTCATTGACTACATAACATCTCAACTTATCACCTTGATTTCTCTACATCAACTTTGGGTGTGACTCAAATTGTGCCTTGTTTGTTTGTTTTGTTCATTCGACACTGAGACCTGGGTTTGAAAAGTAAAAGCATAAACTAGTTGATTCTAAAAGAATATTCTAGTTTGTCTTTACTATCATTTGTTCTTTTCTAAGCCTTGTTTCTTTTGTTTAATTGTGTCTTTCTAAAGCTATACTAGATTTTTATTATTTTACATATTGGCATTGATCTAATATTGAAAGTTTTGTGAATGTGAAAAGTTTGGTGTATCTAGTATTAAATTCTTGTGACATGATTACAATCAGAACATGCCAAAATTGTGTACATTGTTTAACACCTTTCTTAGATGCAAATTTGCAACTTGCAACTTTTTTAGGCTTGACAACTTTAGAATAGAGTATGGAGATTCAACAACAATAACCGGGTGAAGATTTTGTAATTGTAGTTGCAAGTGTATTGTTAGTCTAACCTTACAAAGTTCATTGCTTGATAAAATAGAACTATATTTCCTAATACCATTATGCAAGATTTAACTTTAAAGACACTACATTAAAATTTCTAGGATAGTCTTAAGTTGGATGTTGGAGTTAACGGGTGTCAATGATGACGAAAATTCTACTTATATATATCCAACGAGTTTTGACACATTGCATATATTTTTTTTTATGTTATCAACTTTGATACATTCTATTATATTCTTAATCTTTACCTATAAGTCTACAAAATAATTAGTTATGTACACCAACCATAAACCATCTTTGTTAGCTATATCTAACATGTTCTTTACAAATGCAAGAGTTTAGTCTTGGCTATCACCTACCCTACCATTGCTCAAGCTAGAACTTTGTGTGGCAACATACAACCATCATCAAATATTCTATTGAATGTGCATCTTCTACCAAAATCAGAGTTTAACTTCTTTTATCTCCTACAAATTCCATTGTGAACTTGCACCCCTTGGCAAGAACATCCACAACTTGTTATTAATGTTGTTGAAAGGCATTTTAACAACAACTCCCTAACAGTGATTTAAGAAACATACATAAACAACAAGGTGATGGAGTGTAATAACATGATTGAGTTAACAAGAACTCCCTAACAGTGATTTAAGAAACATACATAAACAACAAGAAGAATGGAAAACTTATCCATTTTTTTTTTTTTTTATGGAGGGGTTCAGATCTGTGAGGCACGAAGCCTGCGAGAAACCAACCAGCGAAGACACATAACGATTTTAGGAACTGGATACAGGCCCACTCATGCACCTCTTCAACTTATCCATTATTACAAAATAAAAAACTCTTAAAAGATTTCCACACAACCTGTCGAAATATGTCAGAGAAAATTGCAAATTAATACATTAGGAAGCTGTTTTATACATATGGCTCCGAAAAAGGAGGCGAAGTTATAATCCTGAAAACACATCCTTCCATCCATTCAACGCAGGCTCGGAAGGCTAGCCTTCGGTGTTGAATCGAGGCAAACATAAGCTCAAAATCTTAATGGCGATGGCGGTTAACGAAGCCTCTGTATGCTTGAGACTAGCAATCAAAGAGGATTCCCCTTTCATCCTAAAACTAATTCAGCAAACGGCCGAGTTCGTACGCATGACTCATATGTGTGAAGCAACACAATCAGGTCTCGAATCCACCCTCTTCAATGCCCCTCCATTCGAAGGCCCCACTGTTTTTATCCTGGAAATAAACCCGAAAAGTCCTACAAACCCCATAAACACCAACCTCAGCTCTGAAAACCCAAATGTATATTTTGAGAACATTGTGCAGAACCTGAGTTTGGATCCTCCCGTGAACGACCCAGATGCGCAGCATTTGTTTCGAAGAGCGGCGCGACCGTTGTGGGATTTGTTCTTTTTTTCAGAAATTATTCAACATTTTTGGCGAAGCCAGGGTTTTATATAGAAGACATTTTTGTGAGAGAGCCCTACAGGAGGAGGGGTTTGGGCACCATTTTGCTCAAGGCGGTGGCCAGTCAGGCGTCGAAGTTAGGGTTTGGTAGAGTGGAGTGGTGCGTGCTTGATTGGAATGTGAATGCCATCAAGTTTTACGAGGAAATGGGGGCGCAACTGCTGCAGGAATGGAGGATTTGCAGGCTTACTGATAAAGCACTGGAGGCCTTTGGGATTTGAACTCAAGACATCGGGTTGTTTGTCTGCTAACTTTTATTTTAGGGTATGCGGTTTGAACTCAACTTTTTTTGTGCGTGCCGATTGCACGATATGAGAACAAGTAAACTTCAATAACACGGCATTTTTTAAGTTTCAGTTTCTTATGTTGCACATTGTTTCCTATGTACGAGTGAAGTAAAAAGCCCTAAATAAGCCCTTTTTTTTGGTTTATTATAGATGATAAGTAAATATTTATGCTTTGAATGCCATTTTTTGTGTAAATGCTATTTCTTGCAAAGATCCATGAGATAAACCATTCTACTCCGATCAGTAAAAAGCGAAATACAGGATCAATATAAATATGTTCATGTTAGGATTAATGAAATGAAAAATTTAAAAATAGAGAAACAAAGGTCAGCGCTCATGTAAGTTTCATTTTCATATACATGGTTAAGGCCAAGAGCATTTGTGTTCTTGACCTTAAAGTTTGGGAGCTGCTGGAGCCTTTAAGCACTCTCCATTTCCAGGTGAGGAGGCTGAGGATCTTCAAGCACTCTTCCATCAGAGGAGGAGGAGAATGCATATCCCGCGAAACAGTAAGAATATGATGCAGGAGCATCCTGCCTGCTCATGGTAAATGGGAGCTCTAAAAACAGAGTTTGGACATTTGTCATTTTTCAGAATTTTCTCAGATGTAATTGCAAGCGTCCAGGCATACATGTATGCAGAATATGGAAGCATAAGTATGACACGTGGACTGCCTCATGGAACGTCATGATAAGTGCAAGATATGCACAAAATGGAATTGTTGAAAAGGTTCTGGAAACTTCCGAGCAAATTCAACTGGCAGGTGAGCAAATTCAAATGGCAGATGTAACGACAAATTCCACAACCTCTGCCAGCAGCCAAGAAAAAGAAACGGCAAGAATTTGATAAAGCAGCGCATAAGAAAAGCAAAATAACCATTTTTAAATATAGGGCCATAGGCTACCGCACATAAGGGGGAAAAAAAGAAATCTGAATGCTGAAGATGAAGAAAGGGGAGGTTGAGTGAAAGTGAGACGATAGGGAAAAGACACGTGAATAAAAAGAAATGACAGTGCTGCATAGAAGTGACAGGGAGGAGGGGTCTGGGTTGAAAAAAAATGATATGGGTCAAAACCCAAAAGAGCAGAGGAAGATGCACTGGAATGAATAGAGGCAGTTGGAACATTAGATAAAAACCAGATAAATCATATTTTGGAGATTGGATTGTGCGGGTGAAGCAGAAAGAAGAGCATGCATAGGTAGCAAAACAAAATAAATTATTTACAAATAGGAGAATGGATAGTTGGGTGAAGAGAGAACAGTCTCTAAAAGAAAGATAGTATAAGCGTGTTATTTTGTTTAGATATGCATTTGAATTCATAGTTTATAAATTTGGAGAGTTTTCAGTAATGAAAGAATTCATTATTGAGTTGAGAGTCCATGATTGGACATTGCAAATGTTTGTGTGATGTTCTTTGTCGAGCGGCTGCTTTTTTGGCCATAAAATCTTTGTTATTTGATTTCAAATCAAATCTGTAATAGAATTTGAAGTGTGTTTCAGGTGTTGTTGAGGGTTAGGTTAGCCTTTTACATGAGAAAATTTGACAAGATGTGGGGTTTTTTGGGAAACAATACAGAGAGACTTGGGGAGTATTAAAAAACATGTCTGGATAAGGGTTAAAATCTTACATGTTCTTATATTGAAGCATCTCCAGACCCTTCAAGTTTTGGGGAAAAGAACAAAAACAAAAGAAGTTTTTGGAAAGATATAATCACACACGGCTTTAACTTTTATAAGCCCTAATTTTGAAACATCTCCAGACTTATGCTGTAGTTTCTGGATTCGATTATGTAATAAATTTTTGTTCATCATCAGGATGCAAGAGAGTAACAGGAGAAGAAAGATCAGGATGCAAGAAAGTATCTCCTGTAACTCTCTTGCATCCTGATGATGGATCACAGAGTGTGATCTGAAACATTGATGTTCAAAAATTTCTTATACAATCGAATCCAGAAACTGCAGCATAATTCTTATGGATTGTAGAAATCTAATAGCTTTAACATCCCCAGACAGAAAAAACTGACTTGATCTTGTGGATTTTGAATGTATTTGAATTACTCTCTAGTCTTCACTCATCAATCAGAGTTGTACTCGGTATAGGATTGGCGCTGGCCAAGTTTGAGATTCTTATTTGGTAATTTGCCTTAATCAAACTACTACTGAAATGGCTTTCACTTGCAATCTCCGATTGGCTTGTCTTAACTAAATGTGAGGATGGACAAAAGGAACATGACATTATGATGTACAGAAAGATCTTTGATGTGTGTTTTGGTTGCCTTATAAAAATGGAAGCATTATTTGTGTGTTTTAACAAATATGCCACATATCGACTTTTGAATATAAACAAGGGTCGGTGGTGAGAAACCTGCTTGAGACAGAAAATTAAATCGAATCAATTTTAGAAGTAATGAACAAAACATTTATAGGCAGGGGGTTTATGACTATAGTACTGCTTCATCTGTTTGCACTTTGCAGTTTACTTCCACTTCCATCTTCCATGCAATATTCGGAATGCTGAGACATTTGTAGCTGAGAAGCCGATGCGGGCCTTCAGACGCTCGATGCGTGTCGGGGCGGAATCGGGCGTGGATGCCTTGTGGATGCCTCCCAGAAGCGCATCACAGGCATCCGGATGCGTATGGATGCCTGTGGCTGGCATCCAAACACATTCGGATCCCTGTGATGTGCTTTCGGGAGGCATCCACAGAGCATCCAGAAGCATCCGCGGGCTGACTGCTAATAAAACCAAAAAAAACACATTTTTTTATTCATTTTTTTCACTAAAGGCACTTTAAAACATGTGCAAAATAGATTTTTTTAATCTTTTTTTTCTTCTAAACCCTAAAACGACCCTAAAGGAGGTCTTTCAAGCTATTCATTCTAATTGTTTTGTAGCTGCACTCTCTTCTCCATTTGGTCTCCATTTTTGCATGTTGAAGGCAAAGTGATTCTTTTCGAAAAGAATTGTTCGTAGGGCAAGGGATTGCTTCCACAAAGGAGTTTTGTGCATCTAAGGTAAGCATTTGATCCCATTCTTGAGTCCTTTAATGGGATTTTTTGAGATTTTGATGAATTGTTTCAAGTTTGGGAAGAAATTTCTGCAAATTTTTTAAATTTTTCTTTTAAAAGAAGTAAAGAAAGAAGTTTAGCTATCCATTTTAGTATGTTTGTATCATGTTTTTGCACTTGTTTGGTTGATGTTCATAGTTGTTTTCTAATTTAAGTTTATTTAATTGATTAATATCTTATTAGCAAAGCAAGAAATTACATTGTATTGTGAAAGAATGGCCACCACCAGTAGTCAAAGTTCAGTGGCAAGGGAAGGAGGTGATAATTTCAAAATTGATGTAGGATCTCCTTTATGGAGACATACCACAAGAATACAACAAGTTGCAGGAGGTGGTTTATATATTTGGAAGTGTAAATATTGTGAAAGTAACGAAGGCAAAGCATTCAATAGCTCATATTCCCAGGTCAAACTTCATTCTATGGGCCCTACTGGTAAAGGGATGGCTATGTGCAAAGGCACAAGTGGGAAAGGAATGTCAGACGCACAAATAGCGTCATATGTAAAAGAACAAGAGGTTGTTGATAATATGGTTAAAAGATCCAAAAAAAAGTTTTTATCAACCTCCATCCGGAAAGAATAAAAGTAAAACACAATTACCCATTGAACCAATTCAATCCTCCAAACATCCATTCTTGCAAGTTACTGTACCAGAAGAGAACGAGGAAGAAGTTGAAACGAGAGCCCGCAAAAGAGGTCCATTGGACATTGCATTTAAAATGGAGGCAAGAGAGTGTGCTAATGAAGCCATTGCACGTTGCCTCTATGCCAATGGTCTTCCTTTCAACTTAGTAAGATCACCATATTGGAAGGAAATGGTGTCAGCCATCAATAAAGCACCAGCTAATTACACAAGTCTCGGGTATGAAAAGGTGTGTACCACTCTTTTGCAAAAAGAGAAGACTTCTGTAGACAAAGCTCTTCAACCAATTAGAGCTTCTTGGAAAACATCGGGTATATCTATTGTGTCTGATGGATGGAAAGATACAAGAAACCGGCCATTGATTAATGTGATAACAATGTCCCCCAAAGGGGCAATGTTTTTTAAGGCAGTAGATTGTGAAGGGGAGGTGAAGGATGCAAATTTCATTTCTAGAATTCTCATTGAGGCCATAGAGATGGTGGGTAGTGAGATGTGGTCCAGGTGATTACAGACAATGCCAAAAATTGTAGGGGTGTAGGTGCTTTGGTTGAGAGTCGGTATGAGCATATTTTTTGGACACCATCACTGTACACTCCCTCAATTTGATCATGCAACAAATTGGCACTCAAATAGATTGGGTGAAACAAATATACCAAGATGGGGAGGAGATACAAACGTTTGTGACAAACCACCACATGTCACATTTTGATCATTCTCCAAATTGGAGTTGCTGAAGGTAAATTGTAATTAGTAAATTTATTATTTTATGTTCATGTTCAATTATCAAATTATTTAATTATATATAACTTTGTCTTTGCTTGATATGTTGTTAACTTGCTTAGGTTGCTGAGACCCGATTTGCATCTCATACTATTGTTATGAGACGACTTCTCAAGGTGAAAGAGGCACTGAGCCAAATGGTTATTTCTAACCAGTGGAGTATGTGGAAGACTTCAAATTCAGAGAGAGCCCAAAAGGTCAAGGCTTTGGTCTTGTATGACAATTGGTGGGCTCGTGTGCAGTTTGTATTGAATTTCATTGAGCCTAACATGACTATGCTCTGCTTTGGTGATACAGATACATCTTGCTTGGGGGATGTTTATGATGGCATGGACACAATGGTGAAGGTAAAATTTGAAATACAAAAACATGAGAATGACCCCACAGAATGTGAAGCCTTATGCGATAAGGTGGAAGAAATCATTCATCATCGTTGGGAGAAGATGACTACCCCATTGCATCTCCTTGCATATTCCTTATCTCCAAGGTACTATAGCGAGGAAGTACTTGCTCTGCCAAATAGAATTGCACCATATATGGATGAAGAAGTTACTAATGGGTGCTACAAAGCTTTTAAAAGACTCTTCCAAGAGGAAGAAATGCAAGAAAAAGTGAGGCTAGAATTTGGCATATTTACTTCGGAAAACTTACTCCATATGCAATAAAGGACCAAAATAACATGGCAATGAGAGCTGTCACATGGTGGTACATGTATGGTCAACCATACAAGCATCTACAATCTCTTGCAATCAAGATCCTCTCACAAGTAAGTTTTTTTTTTGTGTTTTGTTTACCACTTGTATTCTACAATTTAGTGTTTAATATTCTTTAATTTGCTCTTCATTTATATGTTAAATTTTGTGAACACTTTCCAAGTTGCAAGTTCTTCTGCTGCTGAACGGAATTAGAGTACATACTCCTTTATCCATTTAGTAAAGCACAACTGGCTAGGCTCAAAGAAAGCTGAGGATTTGGTTTACATTCATTCCAACTTGCGTTTTTTGTCACGTAAGGAGGAACATTACAAGGAAGGATCAGCCAAGCTTTGGGATGTAGTCCCTGAGTGTGCAAACTTGGATGCAACAATTCATGATTTGACTGCAATCTCAAAAGATGGTGATACTAATAATACCAATAGGACACATGGTATTGGTCATGGCGCATGTAGCACCAGTGGAACCGTTTTAGCTTCAAATGATCTTGAACTTGCAGCACATGGAGATGATGAGAATGTCGATTTTCTTGAGAATCCTTATGATTCTGAATCTAATTAGTGAATCTTGAGTCTTGAGTCTTGAGTCTTGATTGATGAACATTGAATCATGAATTAAGTTTTTATTTTGTAGTTCAAATTGCATTTGAATCTTGAACATGACTAATTAGTTATGAATATTGAACTTATTTCAATTTGCTGTCACGTCTTTGAAGTTTTAACTTTTAAGTTGAAGTGTTGAACTATCAAATATGAAATATCTTGAATCTTGATCAATGGTGAAGTATCATACTATCAGAGTATCAAATGATTTATTTTTGTATATTTCTTGCATATATATATATATATATATATATATATATATAAACGCATCCAAACGCACCCGTATCCCCCCCCAAAAAACGCATCCAAACGCACCTGTATCCCCCCAAAAAAAATTTCACGCATCCGCGCACCCGCATCCTGCATCTGCACCCGAATCGGCAACTTAGATTTGTAGTTTTAACTTTTACTACATGGTGCCCCATCTGCCTTGATGGCTGAAATGTAATGGCTTGGACCTTCCCGTGTTAATCTAATCAAAACTTTCACTATATGGTGATTTGAGACAAACCTCATGATCCAATCTATATCACTGTTTCATTTACTGTGTGTTTTGCAAAAAAAAAACAGAAAACAGGCACCCCTCCACAAGACTGAAAATGTTATTCGTTATCTGATCTCACATTCTGTCATGTAGGAACTCTACTGTAAATTGATCCTCTCTTGAAGTTCGTTGTTGATACTAGGCATATGTTTTCTATGTATCCATGCATCTAGCTTAAAGGAGAAGGTACTTGTTTACTTTTGCGTCCTGTTTGAACCTATAATCATTTGTTTGTGCAGTAGATGTCAATGAAATTGCTACTTCCATTGCATCCTCTACACGCATTATGCCTAATTAACACATGGTATTGTAGCCACTACAAATGAAGACATATTTGGTCTCAAATGCCATTGACTCTAGAGGAACTCAAAATGCCTCTATGACTTAAGATTATTTCTGTATATCAATTCAGATAAAGTGTTTTTGTCTAGAACTACATCTGTAGTTCGATTCTGTATTTTCGTTGCTGGGTGCTTGAATATCACAAGCTAGTATGTCTTTCATTGTGAACACTCTTTGACAGACAGACTCATAAAACCTGCAATTCCAATCAAGTTTGTAAACATTGTTCAACTGGTATCATTCATGTTTAATGCCATTGCATTTGGGATTCTAGTGACAAAACTGATTCAGTTACACTTACAGGCTTTGACCTTGTGTCCCTTTAGGTCATGAATTGGAAATATAAGATGGAAAATAGAAATGTGAAATAAGTCTAGTTTATTTGTAATAGCTGAAGAAGATAATGTTAATGAGAAAAGAAAAATGTTTTACAACCTTGAATTTTCAACTTTTTTTAAAGTATGTGCACGTATTGTCAAAACTATCCCAATTTGGAAGTCAAATTGTTGTCATAAAAAGGAAGCATTAAGATGGGAATATTAAAATTTTAGCCGGTTTCGATTTGAGTTGGATTTGCCCAAGTCATCAAGGAATTGTATGTAATATGAAATGATGAAGTTGGTCTTTCATTAAGAACTTTTGCGGAAGGACGATTTGAAAATTTATCTTCATGTAGAATAACATATGTAGAAAAGGGCTGTATAATAATATGAATTATTGATCATGAGAAGTGCACATTATTGAATATTAAATTGTCAGCTTTTACCAATCATTTGCTGTTTTTTTCTTGTAAAAAATGTTCCTGGGTTACCATGCTCTAAGGTAGTCTTGTAGCATGTTTAGAATTATGCTTGGTGTACATGGTAGCAATCTTCGGAATCAAAAGTGAGTTACTATTGCTCAAATTGGTCAATAAATAGATTTGAGTTAAATTGGTGTTTTATTATGTAGACTTTGGACACAAATTCTAAGCTATAATAACGTTGTGATTTAATTGAGATTTCATGTTGAAAATGCCATTTAATCCCTAGTTGGCATGAAAAATGAAAAAAAAAAAACAATTTAATTTTTTTATTTTATTGAACTTTTTCTTTTTTCAAATTTTACTAATTATTGAAAAGCTATTCACGAGTGTACTAAGTCACTAAGTTGGATAGTATTATGGTAGAAAGACTTGGGGAGTACTTAGTTGATTTGTTGGGACTCTCGAGTTTTCTTGTGATAAGTCAAGTCGAGGGTGAGTCACGGTGAGTAGTTCACAAGCTTTTGCTTGGATTCCATCAAGTCTTTTGCTCCAATTTGTGAGTTTTTCTCATAGACTTGCTTAGCAATAGTTTATAACAAAATCCACATGACTTTCAACATTTCAATTCTTTTTTTCTTTCTTTCTTTTCTTTTTTAATGACATTCTCAATCTTATTTTTTCCTAGAGGATATCTTTAGCATCTTTTTTTTAATTGCACTCTCAATGTTATCTTGGCCTAGAGGATATCTCTAGCATCTACATGACAAAAACATGTCCCTAGAAGGGATTGGAAGAAGATTTTAAGGTGTCTTCAAATGTACAAACTAATATTATCTCTTCATTTATTTTTATTTTTGATGTTTTGTTATGAAAATTAGAAAAGTTAAAAACTTAGGAGAGATGTTCACTAGATCTCTCTCCATCATTTCATAACATTCTTTATTGTGTTTGCATTCTATTTTCTATTTTCTATTTTCTCTTATAATTGTTTACTACTTAACTATATATATATATATATATATATATTCTATTTTAAAATTAAAAATGTCAAGTTCAATAGAAATCAGTGGTATGAAAGATTCTACATGCAAGTATGGAACATGTTTGTTGTATTGAGAGAGTTTTTTTTATGATAAAGGGAATAAATAGATTAAAATACAACATTGAAATGCAAAGACATCATGTGAAGATGAATGTGCCTAGAGAGATTACGAGATAAATTCCCTTGTCAATTATGAAATGAAAAAATGGAAAAGCAAAGAATAAAAAAAGTAATTAAACAATAATGAATGTTTATTAATATATTTTTTAGGTTTTCTTCCCACTCCAAACTTTCATACACTTTATTTTATTGACAAGACTTTAAAGGGTACTATTTCCAATTGCCTCTCTTTATCAACATCGGATTTTTTTACTCCATGTAGTGTTCTAGGGACACAACCTTCACTTAAAGGTACAACTTATAACAAGGTACAACATCATGAGGTTAGGATGGCAACAAATTTTAGTATTGCAATTTAAGTTTTCAATGTGGTGAAAACCTATTGTTGGGAAGGGTTGGTGAATGCATAAATAGTTATGTTAAAGGGTTAAGACTCCAACAATTAGGCATTTGAGTGTGTTGGTGTTAAGTTTTGTACCTACTAAGTCATTCTTCTAGGACATAGACACACTTATTACTTAAGTTTGCTTAGGGACCACATACAAGCTTCTACGAGCATCTCCATTTAAGGTGGTGTTATCATGTTATCACATTCTACTTTATGTGGTGACTCCACCTTTAGTGCACTTGTCACTATATAACTTTCCACCTTTAATGGACGTGTTGCACATACTTTATTTCACTTTGGAGGGTGATTCATCATTGGTGGACATGTGACACATTCACTTTTCCACCTTGGGTGGATGATAAGTCGTCCTTTGAGTATCATGTCATAAGATTACAACACTTGTTATAATCTTATGCCTTTCAATGGTTGCACCTTGATCTATTTAGCCAAGGGGCCTCCTATGTATTATCATTGATTCTATTGCATTTGTGGTGGGAATATCATTTATGCTTGTTATGTTCATTCTTTCTTGTTATGGTGTTTTCCATTAGGCCTCTAGATCTTGGGTGGCAATCTTCATAGCCAAATCTTACTGAGGGTGCCTTGACAGTAAAAGACAAATTTCAAATTGGGTTGGCATTTAAAGACATGAGTTTGTTAATGATACTTTTATTTGGGTCAAAATTATATTGTCTTTTTAAGATTTGAAAAATTGTTATTAAAAAATTTAATTCATTACGATCTTGCTTTGGACATCCCAACTATATGGTGGTCCATAAAACAAAGTTGAATACCAATCAATGATTAAGGAATTGCACCTTCAATAGTTTGACCTTATTAGTTTTTTTATTTGTTACCTCACATTGTTGAACTTTGTTATTAGAAAATAAAATTGTAATTAAATAAACTAAGAAATAATTTTACAAGATTTATGGAGTGAATGTGATGGGACACTAAGAAAAATCACACAAGAAACAAAGGACTTGTGATGAACCTAAGATAAGCGTAATTTGACAATAGTTGTTGCTTCTGAATTAGATTGTGTTTTGTTTGCCTCAACAGTTAAATCTCATGGATTGTGGGAATCGACTAACTTTAAGAGTAAGTTGGCCTTATATTTTTTTGCCCTCTTGATTATCAATATGAGATCTTGATTTCATTTAGTATACTTAATGATTTTGCTTGCCTTATCATTTATTGTAATAACCCTTTTATTACTTTAGTAACTAGTATACATATCTAAAATATATTATTATTTAAAAATATTGACGCATTTTAATTTTTATTTAATAATTATCTATACTCTTACTCTTTTTTTATTTGAAAAGTTTATTTTTGGTAATACATTTGTTTTATTTTTGTATGTAAATTTGAATTTTGTTTTAGGAAGTCACCATCATTATTTTGATCATTTTTGCTTTGAGAAAAGTGTAATAATTGCCATATATTTATATGTTATTTTAATAGTTTTGTGTTAATATA
Organism: Thuja plicata; assembly: GCA_018584345.1. Classification (NCBI taxonomy): domain Eukaryota; kingdom Viridiplantae; phylum Streptophyta; class Pinopsida; order Cupressales; family Cupressaceae; genus Thuja; species Thuja plicata. Next base: position 464,585 of record MU226838.1, on the reverse strand, counting down.
TATTTTCAAATTTTGATATCTTTAAATTAAAAACCTAGATGTCATTTTTTAATAAATACACTTATAGACATTTTTTGTTTTGTTTTAATTGTTTTCTTTATGTTTTAGTTTATACTCACATGATGATTTGTGCCTTGCTACTATTGTAGAACACTTGGGCATAATTAGCATTGAGTTGCGTTCCATATGGTGATTTCACCATTTTTTTTGCTTAACCTCATTCTTTTAAGATAGTGCCCAATCAAACATTGATAGAGCCTTTCCATTAGCTTCTTTAAAGATGCCTCTCATTCAGGCAAATCTTGAATTTCCTTTTACAACTTCATCAAAGAAAGTGATCTCAACTCAATTTGGGAAAATATCTCACATGTATCTTTGAGATTTTGCCATGCATCTTGGAATATTTTTAGTCGAGTCTCATCAAACCCATTATAAGGGATCTTAATTTGTCTTTTCTACCTCCCTAATTCTTCAAAGATTCTTGTTTTGACGATATCGACAATGCTATTGGTCATTATTTCAATGTGAATAATGCAATGTCTAACATCAATGGCTTAACCTTTGCCCATAGTTTGTTGCAATTGACATTTCTGAGGCTCTTCATGGGGATGTTGTTTTGATGGTTGAGAGAAGGCAATGGATTCAATTGTTTGGTTATGAGAGCTTGCTATTTTGATGGAGATGGTACTTTTCTTCTGGATGTCCAACTCTAGAAGCGAAGGCTCCTTGTCCTACCATTTAGGTGGATTACAATATGATCTTAGTTGATCCTCTTGTGGTGGCATTCTTAAGGGTTTATATGACTTCTCTCCTAATCTAGTTTTGGCAAATCCAATTTATATTCTCATTGCCTAATCAGTTGCTTTTGAGTGCATTCTTTCTCATGATAATTCTATGCGACATACTAACTAGTCATTCTTCATTTTATAAGGTGACTATAGATGTGGAAGCAAATGACTCCAGTTTCTCTCCTCATTCAAACTAGTTAGAAAATGGTGTCTTATGGATGATCTTTCACAGAAGAGAGGTTTTACCATATCTATTTCGAATTTCCATCGATGGGTTACAAGTGTATGGTTTGCAAGGAAGAGGACTACCATTGTGTAGGTTAGGTGAATTTTTTCCCATCAACAACGTGGTTGCAATTATGTTGTTGAATGACTTTTTGTTAGTCATTGCTTTGCATTTGTTAAACATTCCAGACCCTTTCAAAACTTGGTATTTTAGTTGTCAAATGTTTTGTTGTTTGTTAATTGCTTGTATCCTAATATTTTGATGTATTAGGGTTGTGTTGCTTGTATCAAATTTCTTTATTCCTTTTTACCAACAAACTATTCTTATTTGACATTAATGATACCATTCTTGGACCAACAAATTCCTGAATTTGATATCGTTCTTGGATTGTGAGACCTTTGACATCAATGACAAATAATCATAAGTCCATGTTATTACTTTTTGTTAAAAGTTAGGTGTTTTTTATAATAAAAGCAACAAAAACAAGGTTATTGTCCCTTTCACCAATCCTAAGGCGTAAAAATAGACTAAAATGAATGTTTACAACAAGGTCTGGAACAAATTATTAATAACATATTAGCAACACAACCAGTAACCCACATCAAGAGTGGGACAAAAACTCAACCACAACGTAGGAAGGAGAATGAGGAACTATAGGGCGACTTTTCCTTCGTCGATGGACAACTGTCCAGGTGATAGTTTCGGTAGGGTCTCCACCACTAGGAGGTGGTGGAATCCTCTTTGCAAGATAATCAACACCAGGAACAAAGTGCTAGCAATGTTGTATCTCATCAGCCAGCGACTAGAGCGGATTAGGAGCACTCATTATCAGAGGGTCCATGTGGCTAGAGGAGACTACACTAGCAACAAGAGGTGGAGTAGGGTCCACCATGTCTGAGGAGGCCAAAATAATAGGAGCATCACCCTGGGGTGAGGCGTCATCAATCTATGAAGAGTCATCAGAGGAAGAATCAAAGGTCAGAGCGGTCAAATGATCATCATGTGCATCCTGCCACCAGGTGGCAACACATTTACGACGTGAAAGAGAACAATATGTAGCCAAATGAATAGTAGAGAAACATCGCCAACATCGAAAGGGGAGGCCCTCATGATCTAGCGATTGAGTCCAAGGCCTATCCCCAACCATGAGAACCACATCCCCTGGAAGGGGTTTGGAGATGTCAATGTCAACCAAAATGAAGGTGAATGTAGAGAGGCTCGTAGTTGTCATAGCCTCATCCACTTTTAAGAAATGACAGATAGAGTTTGCAATGGCCTCAAAGCAATATTTCTCCCAAAAGTGAAGGGGAAGATTGGGGAGACGAACCTACACTAGATGCACACTAAGTGGTTTAGGAATAGGGTAAAAGTTGGGTGTTGCAACCAAGTTGTTTTCTCTATTTGTCCCATATATAGTGGTACTTTTTTCTTCTACCAATTGGATATTCTATTGTATAAGGGTTTAAGCCATTTCAATCTTATATTTACCAATATAAAAAAACACTATGGGGGAATATAATTTGTAGATTTTATAATAACATTAAAGTGAAAACATAACTTCCTTCCAAGTTGCAATATTGTTAATGGTGTTGGATGTAGATCCATTTAATTTCATAACCCTACTAATTTTACTTCTCTTAGTTGCAATGACACAAAACAAGTGTTAGAACACAAAGATTCGAAAGCAATAAAGGAACCTTTCACTTTGTTTAATCTTTCCTCCTCAAATGGACAAAGTATATCACACCCTAGCTCCACTTGATTTTCTCTTTTGATGTATAATACACAGTTTTTTTTTGTTTTGTTTTTTTATAAATTTGGCAACATGATAGTTGGATTAACATGAAGAATGATCAAATGCATAGCATATGTAAATGATGATAGGATAAATTATTTTAAAATACAACAACATAACAATAGGATGAGAAAAGATACTCAATGGGATCAAGGACCTCTAATTTATAAAACTTCATTAAAAAGGAAATCAAGGGCCTATATGGATTGATTGATGGATAGTTGGGATTGATTGAGGAATAAAGTTTTGATTAAAAGTTGTAGTCATATTACAAGTATCTCATTAGGTGATAAGGGATAGTTATAGGGTTAGCATTAAGGTGCATATCCTTATGTGAATGATTGAGACTTGAAGATGTAGACTGATGGGTGCATGAGATACAATTTTATTGTGACTTTTGTGGCAAGTATCTAGGTCGAATGAATCTAGACAAGGTCATAATTACTTGTGTGACTTTCAATAATTAATTAAATATGAATAAAATTATCCAATTAATTATTGGGGAAAGGTGATGTGGGAAGATAAATTAATGAAAGTAATAAGAATTTCATTAGATGAAAAAATAGATTTAATTAATTAAATAAATATAATCTTTTTAATTAATCAAGTGATGTAAGAAAATGGATTTAGATTAACTATTATATAAATATAATTTATTTGGAAAATAGGATAAATGTGTCACAAGGCAATATAAGGTGGTGTTAGGAGGATAAATGATTAGGTGATGGTGCTAGGAGGGCAAGGTCAATTTTAGATGTCTATTCCTACATCGTTTTACAAGAAATGAAACTACTTGTATACGTCCATTTTATCATTTCAAAGATATAAAAAATATAACAAAGAATTTCATATTCCATCTCTTTGTTCATATGAATACTTATTTCCTATTTCATTCATATGTATATAAAAATGCTTATTAACATGGAATCAAACAATTTAGCAACCATAAGAATACACACGATCAATATGATTAAAAAATGTCTAAAATTTTATACTACAAAATTGAGTAATTAAAATTGAATAAAAAACCTATACATGCATATAAGCATAAACAAGTCAAATATACAAGATTGAGAAATATCCTCAGACGCTCAATGTGAATAATAAATTTGAACATGTTGGAACTATTAGAGAAACTTCCTAACTAATTGAAAATCACCACTCTCAAGCACTTAGTGTGGCTTTGACATCCCCTAGCCCTACTAAGTAATCAACTTTCATTGGAGAGTTCCAACTGCCCGATTTCTTGATCATTCAGTGTGTACTTTTAGCTTCAGTTTAGCACCAAATGAGTATCATCGTGTAGCTTCTACACCTTGCAATTATAATGTTCCTTGTGCACTAATGAGCCTTTGGTGGATGATCTACCCTATAGATTTAAATGATAGTATCTCTTGGACTATTGTACGATGGTAATAGAAGGCTTTCCTAAATCTATATCTCATTCTTGTCCTCGGGCTATTGGTGTGAGAGTATACATATTCAATTCTAGCATTGTTTAAATGGACAATAAGGGTCCACATTTCTTATTGGTCAAATTTGTGTGTTGCAACTAAGTTATTGTCTTCTTTAGACTTGTCTAATTCGTTAGTCTATGTCCTATATCTCATGGTACTTGTTTCATTTTCTAGCTGGTTACTCTTTTGTACAAGGGTCTAAAACCTTTTAACTTAGTTTTTACCATTATCAAAAGTTTAACTTAACAACAAAGGAGAAAGGTTAAGAAATTTATTGGGCATGAGGAAAAAATTGATCATGCTTGGCACAATGGTGCAAGAGGATACTCACCCCTCTTATCAAAAACTCATAAATCACAAGATTGCAATAAAACATCCTTAACTCATCCTTTTGTTCATTCAAACACAAAACTCCTCTCTACAATTCTTGGCCTTCAAATGGTCTTTTCCTCAACTTTGAAAAACAATCTCAATGCCTAAATAATGCACTCTAATCTTCCTTTGCAACCTCCAATTCTCCTCTCCTTCTTAGAGAAGGTATTCCTACCTCTCTTAAATGCAACCCAATATTTGTTGGCATAGCGACTACATCCACGACGATATCCCTCTCCACCACAAGTATGTGCTTTTGGTGTGATGGTCAAATCTACATGGTATCAGAGGCTAGGAGCTATAAAAAGAAATGTAAGGTTATTTTTTGCAGTTATTGAAGATCAGATCTGTTATAAAGAATGGAATTCTCAGCTTTCTCCATTTTCATGCCATACAACCATTTCGAATGGAAGCCAAAGATTCTGCTTCATCCCACAAGTAGAGGCTTGTATCGAATAGTCATGGCAACAGAGGTTGAATCAAATTCTGCATCACAGACATGTCAAGGTCATGCTCTTTTCGCATGGGCCTTGCCATCATCTTCTCTTTAATGGCACACCATTTCAATGGACTTGTCATGCCTCCCTTTTAAGCATTATGGAGGGGTTTCTATTGTTCATGTTGATGCTTCCTTAGTTCCACTATTGATCAGTTTTATAGACAATTGGCACCTGTATTTTCAACTAGCAATTTGTTCTTGCATGGTTGAGTAGTGTCGTTAGGGTCACTCGTACAGATTCAGTGTCATTTGCATCCTTGACTGATGGATGTTTTGTCTTTGTTTTCCATCTATTCATTCTTTGGGGGCGCCTATGCAAATTATTGTCTTTTGTATCTTTGATTGACATATGTTTTTCCATTGTTTTCCAAAAGCTCATTGTTCGAGTAGTGTCGTTGGGGGCACTCATGCAGAATGATCCTGATCTTCATCTTGGTTTCAGAGGAGTCTCCTCATTCAACACTATAACAGTTATCATACGACAGTTGTCCACATCTTTATTGTGTCCTAGAGAATATTATTATGTAGTTCATATAGTTGCATCTCTTGTATTTTTGAGGGAGGGTTTTTGTTCCCACTGGGTTTTGCCTCTTTCCTCTTTCCTATCATTTATTTTTATTCTCCATAATTAGCCTTAAGGGGGGGTGTTGGCGTTAATTGCAGTTCAACTATGTCAGCCACAGTCACTGTCACCCTTCAGAGCACCATAATTTGATCCATAACTTGTCGATGATGATATGATTCGTAATTTGTGGATAGTAATTATTTCTTAATTCAGTCTGTCCTCCAATTGTTGTGTGAACGAAGGGTGATTACCAGTCATGCATTAAGTCTAGCTTGGAAAACTGTTGTTTGCTTCTTGTTTACCTTCTCTCTGCCACTTTCACCATGGTGTTAATTATTCATGCATTTCATAGTTAGTTGCATGTTATTCACCGCAATTTTTCTTTCAAACAATGGTTACAACTTTGTATAAATCATGCACTATGTGCATAATGTAATGATTTTATCAGGGAATAAGAGAGAGAATTTTATTTTGTGCACCTTTATTTCTTTATGTATTTTTTATTTCTCCAAGTATTATATTTATTTCTAGCTAGATCGATGCTGAAAATTCTACATGGTAAAAAGCGCAGGTCATCAGTTTGAGTCCCTTAAGCCTTAGACCTTTCGTCCGCGCAAGTTCAGTTTATCAACATGGTACATAGTGGGTGCAAATCCCACATGGAAAAGGGTTGTATCTGACTCTATCGTGTGGGGGTGTTGGCGTAGTGACTATATCCATGATGAGATCTCTCTCCACCACAAGTACGTGCTTTTGGTGTGATGGTCAAATCTACACTATCAGGCAATTTTTTTTACGCAAAGGTTGATTTTCATTGTTTTGTTGTCTTATATGCTCCCTATGCAACCAATGTATTCTCCCTAATGCTTTTCTTTCTTTTTTGTTCTTCCCCTTCACTCAGTTCTTGAACTGGTTTTCTCTTTCCCTCTCTCTTTCTTTTCGTTCCAAGAAAAGAATAACACCCTTAGTTGTTTCTAAATGTTGGAAAAGATTTGGGATTTTTCATTACGCCTGCCAAATTTAGTTTTTTTGGAAATTTGTAAAGCTTGACAAACAAATCCATTTTGTGAATTATTTGTATCCCATTCAATGTGACATCTCTTTTGAGGCATTATGTCAAACAATCCATGTGTTTGTTTGTCCTTCCATATTTTGCATACATTACAAGTTACGAGCTGCACTTGGCTTAGAACTGGGAAGTTTTAATGTTATGATAATAAGCATTCTGTCTAAACTCCTTTTCGTCTAATGGTTTCATAAGGTAACTCTAGTTAGTGTTTCCATTGCTTTCCTTGTGCTTGAGTGATTGGTCAAAGAGTGAAACCAAACAAAACCATCACAAACCAAAATTGAAAACTTAAAAATGATCTTTTATTGATTGCAAAACATAAATTTCTCGTGTTTAGACACAAAAAAAAAAAAAAATTTCCATTGATACACAACATTGTCTCCTTCAACTAGTGCAAAGGTGAGGCAATGACTAAATAATCGAGGATAAATTTGCAATAAAAGATCACAAGATTGATAAAAAAAAATTGTGATGGTGGTAGTCGGCCTTTTATAAGGAATTTCCACTTTTGCAAGATACATTTAATTTCACGAGAAATATTGAAAAGGGTAAGATAAGAGATCAATGTCTAAGCGAGTGAACACTCGAATAGATATGCACACAAAATTGTTTATGTTGAAGTATACAAAGAACATGTTCCAAGTGCGAGAATGTGTCTCCCAAATGAGAAAATCAAGAATATAATTTGAATAGATGATAACAAATTTGTCAAGGATACCTCTAAAGACAATGTTCATCAAATGTATGAATATGATAGGAGCATCGATGAGTAGAAAAAGTCATCACTAGTCATCAAACTAAATTCCTTCCTCATGATAACCACTATTTAGAAAAAATCATGAAGAAGAACTAAGCACCATGAAATTAATTTAATATGTCATAAATGTAAATGGATCTTAATTATTATGGTCATATTCAATCCCCTAAAGTAAATGCACAAATGTCAAGTTATGTCTTTCTTAAGCACTAGAAGAGTTGGGTAAGCCCAAGGTAATGTAGTTGGTTTAATGAAAACTTCAACAAGCTCCATAATTGTTGTTTGGTTTCACCACTTTTTATAATTGATGTGCAATCCAAGCATTAAATAAATACGTTCAATGGTGTGACTAATTACTCAATCAAAGGTGAACGTATTAGTGTATCAAAACACATTAAAAAAAAAGCCATGAATGACCAACGAGGGTTTGAAGATGTGGGCTGGTAATTTGGTAATTTTGTCTTTTGGCTACAACACTCTATTCACTCCCTCTCTATGATAAGGAAGAAAGGAGGCCTCTTGCGACTGAAGCCATGTTAACATTTTGGTTATGAATTTTTTTCTCCTCTAATGAAAGAGGATTTTGGTGTTTGGTGTCGATTGATTTCGTGACAATGATTGTGACAAGGAACCTAGGATATGTAGACCGATGATGTCCGGTTCTTGACAACGCACAAGTCAGGGATGACTTGGATTTTGATGCTATTCTCTTTAGCGGTTTAGCCAAGTTTTGATGTTCTTTTTTTAATAGAAAGCATATTAGGAGGCTTTTTAAGAATAGGCGGGGGTTCTTAATATAGTTAGTATGGTTTTATTTTGTTGTTGGTGCTAGATTTGTATGGAAGTGGGAAGTAATTGATCAAAAATGGTCTCAGATAGTGCTATTTTCTATTGTAAAGCATATCTGCTATACCCATAATGTAATCTTTTGATGAATATTAATAAAATCAATGTTACCGATCAAAAAAAAAAGGCTACAATAATTTATCAAGACTTGCACAAAGAATGGAAATAGTAGCATCTGTTGCAGGCTCATGTTTTAGCCTAGTAGATACCAAAGCAAGCTTCATTGCTTAATTGCCAACTTTTATAGAGTATTAAAAAAAATTAGTACATGTGATTAAAAGTTATTCTCCTATTGCAATTCGCACAACTTGTTGCATCATATTGAGCTTTCTTATCATACTCCTAAGGTTTAACAATCCATATTTGTAACTCACATGTGACCTTATCAACAAATTTGAGACCAATCACAAAAGGCACAATGCATTATCTATGGTTATGAAGCACCATCCTTCTATCTAAGGGCATACAATTTAGAATATGGGCCTATCAACTAGTGCACTTTGTAAACAATGGAAGTCACAATAGATTTTTCCTACAATCAACTATCAATAATGCAATCAATATGGAAGTTGTGTGAGATAAGATAGATAAGATAAGATAAGATAAGATAAATTATTAATGTCCAACAAGTGACCACCAAGGGTCTAAGGGACTGGGAACATACAGAGCAGAACAACCAACAGCAGGAGCACCAAACGGTGTCCAGGGAAAGAACAATAACAAGAAAGCAGAAAGTAGAAAACAAAAAATTGAAGAACCAGGAAGAGCGCCTAGAGGCTCATTCCGGGCGAGAAGTAATCGAGCACCGAAGGATACGATCCAAGACTAGAAGGAGCCCCAGACCGTCTCCGAGTAACACTGGTGGTGGAGTGATGCAACCGAGTGCGATCTTTACGATCTCTACGAGGTCTCACAAGCCTGGTGTATCCAGAAGGAGGATCGAGAGGGCGCTTCGTGCCGCGAGCAGGAGACGCCGAAGTGAAAAAGGATGTGATAAGATGATCATATCTCTGGTTGGACGGGAACATAAGCTGGAGGGTGGAATCCCGAAGTCGTGTGGTCTCCTGAAGATAAAGAGCAAGGCACCACTAATCAGTGTATCTGAAGGAGGCAAGGGAACTGCACTCTCTGAACAGGCAGTAGAATCTCCCTCTGATCTCGTAGTAAATGGGACATCGGAAAATGAAATGTGCCTCGCACTCGATCTCCAACAAGGTGCAAAGGCGACAGATCCGGTCAGCCCTGTCAATGTGGTGATCTGTCTGGATGCGGAGCCGGTGAGAGCCGACTCTGAAAGACCCCAAAGAAATACAGAGAGCGTGACTCCATCGGTAGGCCAAAGAAATACAGAGATGAGCACAAATGACATACAAATTGTCACAACCCAAAAGTAGTATGTTGGTGCATCAAATTTACCTTGTTAAATTGGCATTTTCAATCACTAATCTCAATGTGAAAAGTTTTTCTTTCCTTCACAAGAGAGTGTACAATTCAAGTCCTCTTTATTAATCTAAAACACCAAATGTTTTCATGTCCCTTTCTTGTACTGAAACAAAATTTGTTAAATTTCTTGACATCAAAAGGAGAACAAATATTGTGAGAAAAAGAAGAATGAAATTTTCTTTACGAAGTCAATAGTGACATGTTGTGATGGTTAAGTTGTTGTGTTGTTGTTCTTACCATCAAGGTTCAAATCTCATTGGGGATGAGGTCCCCCATTTTTGGCCTTACCAGTTCATAGATTGAGGTCAAAGTGTTTAACCCTCCTTTCAAAAAAAATTCCTTGATGAACAATATTGTGACAAAAAATCGATGTTCTAATATTACCAAGAGAAAATAAAGATTGAGTTAGTCTAATCAAGACAAGTTTCTCTTCAAACAATTTTGCTTGATTAAAAGCGTCATGTTCCTCTTCTGCCGATTGCACTTGATTAAATTCAATTGTCACAAGGGGAATATATTGCAACTTCCTAAACAAGTTTGTGTAATCCACTTTGAGCTTGTTGAGAATGAAGGCAAAAGCCTCATATGGCACCCTAAGTATTATCCTGAAATGAGTGAATGAGAAAATATAATCCTATCCAAACATATTCAAATGAGTAGATATGATCCTACACAAACATGTGAACTACCGAATGCTATCAAAGCAATTTGATGTTAAAACCCGTTCCTAAAGATAGAAAGCATATTTTAAGGCTATTACAAGGTGTTCTTGGAGCTTATAAGTTCATATGACCTTACTGATGACAAAGAGCTTCAACTTTGTGAACAAGGCTTTGTTCTCACAAACTATCTAGTTGTAAATGAACCAAGTCCCATGTCTACAATCCAATTAACAAGGACCTTAAGCGCATCATAACCTCACACTTCATTATAATAAAGGTGGATTCAATGTGAACAACATCATGAATGATAATCTTTATTGAACAATTTCATTTTTTTTAACATGGAACAAAAAAATCCTATGCCACTAAGTTCTACTACTTTCTCAACCAAAATAAAAGCCATAGAATATATGATACAAATATTGCTTCTTAACAGTAGTAACGTGAAAAATTACAGTGCGTTACAGATTTATATATCACTCTACTTGAGAAATACACTTAGAAGCATGTCACTACAAAAAGATTTTGCACAAGACCAAAAAAAAAAAAAAAATGCTTTATAAGTTTCATAAATGGAAACATGAAAACAAGTCACGGAGAGCTACAAATATATCTAGCTTAGAAATCACAATTCCAAAATTCGAAAGTCGCCAGTACATCGTTGTTAAGAGAAAAGCGTAGTTAAAACATACTTACCTAGATCACAAATTAGATGAATCAAAATGGATCCAGCAAAGTTGAAGGTAGAAACACAAAAACATACAAGCAGGGATTTCTTCGTGCATTTGACAATAGCATGGCATTGCTCATTGATAAGGTGTGTTGGCATGATAGTATTGACAAGATTAGTGTTGTCATCATTTTCTCGTTTTCAGTTTGCAAATGAATATCTAGTTCTGATTTTTTCCTCATAATCGTACCTGCGTGTCATCAATTTTTTTCAGCATCTTTGGAATTTTGATGTAGATGGTTGCCTTTGATTGCTAGAGAAACGAAACATATTATTCACGGTGGAGAGGGAGGAGTCTAGTGTAATAACATTTGTGTCCTTGATGTAGACATTTTTCTCAAAATATGCACTCTAGATCTATTAATAAATAACTATAATACAATTAAATTATTAAAACCAACAAAAATTGAAATCAAATTTTCTCCATAGCACCAAACATGATGGAGGTGTCAAAACCCTAAACAATGTACGAGAAATAAATCCTAACCCACACATATTAAAAGATTGTTTCGTTACTAACTTATATATAATTATGCACAGTAATCAAAGGTCTACACAACAATGGTCTGATAAAATCTCTACAAATTTACACTCCAAGCTAGTCTAATTCTATAAACAAAACTAACATAACTATGAACATTCCAATTTAATCCATCTTCTGAGCATCCTATGTATATACACTACGAATTCTCATGGCTACACTCATAATAGTGTAATGATGGTAACGAATAAGTAATCATTTGCCTTGACTAAGATGAAGATTACTGATGATGTCCTTCGCTAAGTCTTCAATATTATCTCCAGCCAACTATAGTTAGGGGACTTGCCTATCCCTTGGTTGGTCATGGGAACATATATATATATATATATATATATATATGATTGTTAGGCTATTGATCACCGCTATTTAGCACAACAGAATTTTCTAATGACAATTGATTCAAACCCAAGACTTGGCTTGTTTACACTTATGGGTTGTTAAAGCCAGTACTAGTTCATCATACCATCATGCACCAACTTTATGTTTGAGGAAAACTTTAGGTAATGACACCAACAAAAAGAGTGGCTCCAATAATGTATTGTAACCAAACCCAATTGACATTGCTATATGCATTTATAGATAATTTGATGTTAAGAGTTACCATCTTTTTGCATTAAAAAATAGCATAATTTATCGTGCACCAAAGTAACCGTATGAATTTTGAAACAAAAAAGCTTATAAAAGAGAATAACAATTTTGTTTGTCTAGCCAATAAACATCAAAGACACAAATATTGAAATGGATTGGTTGTTATCAACGATCAATGTAATCACTCCCTATCCTAAATTTGTTTTGTTTAGTTCATGCCCCACTTTTAGCCTTTCGGCTCTCTCCATCATTTGTTGTTCTGATTTTAATTTTAATTCTATTATACAATTTTTTTAATTTCTTAATTGAAATAATGCAAAATTAAAATAATATTACAAAGGAGGGCAGTAAAGCGACTGCCCTCAATAACAGTAACAGTTGTCCATCAACATAGCATAAAGGAGAACTGAACGACACTGAACTCTGAACACAGCTACAGAACATCGACCACCATATAACCATACCCTTCATCAAGAAAACTCGTTTAAAAAGATGGGATAAGTTTGACGAGGGCATGTACCATAGGCAAAAGATTAAAAGAAGAAAAGTTACCCACCACTAGATCTTTTCACCTAAACTAAACAGGCATGACAAACCCACACCGAATAACAAAAAAGAGTAGCCTGTCATCCTCAAAAGCTGGAAAAAGAAAACAAAAACGTCCACGTGGCGTAGAATGAATCTGTTTTTACAGTTGGGGGTAGAAAGAAAACCAATATGCATATAGATCCAAAGGATATTGAAGCGTTGAGAGAGAGGGAGATATATATCCTCTTAAATTAGTTTGATGCGTGTACAAATAATCCACTATACGAAATCACTAATGAATCCAAAAAAAAATCAAACCCAAGGCTAGAGGGTTAGGCATTGGAGATGGAAAATGACAATTCACGACTTACGATACTATGTTGGTGCAAAATTAATTACCAAGTCTATTCACTTGAACGTGATTAGTTGCTTGAGTAGCAATTTTTATCCATCGTTGGCTTGATCCATCAATGCCACCAATGCTCAGTCTTGCATACCAATCGAATAAGAAGTACCTTGCATGCCTATACAAACAAACATCTGGAGTTTTGGCATCTGGACACTCTTATAAGAAGATTCAAAGCACACCACCTGGAGAAATATTATATTAAGGAAAAGAGTCGGAGATATAATGTTGATAAACACCGCATGCCACTTTTGGTAACAATTTATTTCCATTACATAGTGTATCAAGGAAACGCAGCGTGATAACAAACCGTGCCTTTTGTAGAAATCAATTCATGTTAGTTTGTGTTCATAAAGATTATTTAAATCTTCTAACAGGATTATTTGAAGGAGATGATATTCAACCTCTTATAATATAATAAAGATTGCCTAGTATCTGTTCATAAGGAACTGCTTTTAACGAAATCTAAGTGTACCAGTTCGTCATTTGATTCCTTAATTGCAAGTCTTTAGACATTTGTCAATTATGAACTCAAGAGGTTAGTTACAAAAATTGAAAATAGCAACTTCTTTACGATAATATCAGCACAGCACTTATATTATAAATTACTTCCAACAATCTTAATGGGGAATGTTGTTGTATAGTAACTACTCCTATAAGCAGGCACTTTTTATGAATTTGCTCCATTCTGTCATGTCAAAATGCCAAAAAACCAAGGCTTTTGAGTCATAATCGCAACTTATCTAAAGGATATAACAAGAGAGAAAGGTACAAAAGGAAAGCCCAAGTGCATGGATATTGATGTAGTATAAACCTCTGTAAAGTATGTACGGATGTCAGAATGATTTACAATTCTAATAAATCACCCATCAAATTACAATTAAATAATGTATATTATGCTTCCAAAGATGAATAATAAAGGATGAACAGAAGGATCAACCATATTTACCATCAAACATATGCAATCTTCTTTCTGGCAGATATTTACATAAAATCAAACCCTACAAATGCTATTGAATTTATAATAGTTCAGGGGCATGACAAACATCACAAATCAATCATCCCATTCATTTGTAATAAATGCACCATCTGTCTCGTATTCCATAGTTCATCGGAGAAAATACACCAATCAAGCATTGCCAGACATCCATGTCCATTTTGTGGGACAAATATCGCATGGAGCATCACCATCATTGTCCTTGATGGAAACATCTGCACCATGGTCAATAAGGTACTTGGCAACATCCTCCCGCTCACAAACAAAGGCATAATGAAGAGGAGTTTGCCCTTCCATATCCTGATACAACAGGTGGGATAAAATGTCATTTACTGTAGATAGGCAAAAATATTTTAAATGACTCGAACATCTCTCAAATAAATTTCACAAGAACTGTATTAATGATCCATTAAAATTTCAAGGAACTAATTTAGATGCAAGTCATAATATTGCAAGGGAGGCATTTTCATAGTTTAGATTAATATGAAGAAGCAAGATACCGTGCAAATCTTACTCTTCTGCTGCAACCTAGACTTGCAGTGGAACATACATTTCATAGCAAACAATAACAAATTTGTTTGTAAAGCAACATTATTTTGTCTGCCTAAAAAAAATCATTTTACTGCTTAAATCACAGTTGTTATAGTCCAATGCTGTATGATCAAACTCTAGTTAATCGCATTTGTTAAATTAGACCGGCATAAATAATTTAAATACATCTATCTAAAACAATGCCGAAAGATATCAACTTGGAGCTACTTTATTTACTTAAAAGTTATTTTATTTTACTTGCGAACTATTTATTTACTACATACATGGAGACATAAATTCTATATATTTGTTTATTTTGAAATATTATGTTCATTATTGTATATTAATATTTTGACATATAAAATAATTGTCAAATTTAATATAGAAATAAAAGTTTTTGTTAAAACACGCATACAATAATGGAGTCAAAATATACAATTTCTGTTATTTTCCATGGTCATCTGTTCTAGTTGACTTATGAGTGGGAAAGAGTCAATGTGTGACGTGGAAAGAATGAAATGTGCCGAGGATGTCCCAATACTCAATAGTTGAACAGACTACATATGAGTTCATGTCATGCATAGGTTTTACCCTCCCATAGACACCCCAAAATAAGACGTGAGCTGTGGCCCTATTGGCAGGGCAGTGGCTGTAACAATCAATTAAATATGAGTTTTAATCATTGTCAGCAATACCTTGAGATTTAACAGGTTAAACATTTTTAGGCATGGAATGAACAATAACAGAGTTAAAATCCATGAAAACAATAAGAAAAGGTTGAAAAGCAAATTCTTTTTCAAGCATGAAATGAATATAACAGAGCTAAAACCCATGAAAACAAAGAAATGTTGAAGAACAAATTCTTTGTTCATGGTTGCATATGTATTAAGCAAGTTAAACAAGATAAAATGTCCCACATACTGTACTTATACTAGCATGCCTATATTGAAAAATCTATGTAAAACATATCCGAAGATATCATTTTAGAGACGCCTATTT
This sequence comes from Thuja plicata, assembly GCA_018584345.1. Taxonomy (NCBI): domain Eukaryota; kingdom Viridiplantae; phylum Streptophyta; class Pinopsida; order Cupressales; family Cupressaceae; genus Thuja; species Thuja plicata. The sequence goes on along the minus strand of MU226838.1, from coordinate 448,786 downwards.
TAATAATGAATTTTTTACTAAAACAGAACAAGATTTTTTTGAATTTAGGGCATGCTACTTTCTTTTCTATTTAAGAATTATTAAGTAATTGTTTTGACAAAAAAATTTTCAACTTTTCATTATATTTTATTAAAGAGCAAACTTATTTTTGAATAATAATACGAAATACAAAAATATTCTTAAGTTTTGAAAAGAAACAAAAAAACAAAAAACAATTTAATTTTTATTATTTTGTTTTTCCCTATGAATAACAATTTTAATATTTATCTATACAATATTTACTCTACCTACTTCACTTATGTGAAATTCAAAAAGACAAATGGAGGACATCATCCTCATTTAAACATTCAACAATAGCACCTCAGTGGGGTTTGAACCTTGATGGCAAGAACACCATCACAACATGGCAATGCTGGCATTTTGTTTTATTCACTAAGAGTTATTTTAAAGTCAGCTTTTTTTTTAACAAGTGTCTTGTAAACTTTTTAACGTGATTGGTGACACTGGCACGACACGCCTTCCAGCTCCACGTGAAACGCTTTTGACCTGGAGGCTATGAACCAGTGAGGCCACAAATGAGGGACCTCATCCCCTTATTACAAAGCTGAGATTTGAACCTTGGTGGGGACAACAATACCACCACTTAACCAACATACTAAAAGGTGAAAACCCTTTAAAGTCGGCTTATTTACTTAAGAGCTATTTTACAATTTTAATTTTTTTCAAATATTTGATAGCTTTCTTTTAATTTTCAGCTTTTTTTATAAGATTTCTATAATAGTTTTTGTTAACAAGATCACACCATTACACTCCAATCCTTGTTGCCACTGTAATAACGCCTCTCAGCATAACTATGTCTTAAATTTTGAGACATTTATAATCAGAATTGTTCACCATGCATCAAAGATTGTGATTTGGAAAAGAAAGCAAATGTATAAATCATCTTACAATAATATATCAATAAGCATCTTGCTGATACTGATATAACATGCCTATAGAATGCACTGTATCCAGGCTTAAGACAAAAGACTCGGCAGTTTTCCCTCGACTTTAAACAGAAAGGTTAACAGGACCAAAATAAGTTTGAAATTTTTCATCTAGAGTGACACAGCACAATGTGAACAAGCAACCCACTAGATGGCTTAAGTCTGAACCATAACTATGACTCTGTAATATATTTAAATAAGCAAGTTGAGCAATAGCATGATAATAACAACTAAAATAAATAAGCAAGTTGAGCAATAGCATGATAATAGCAATAGCTCAGTGAGTTGAGTCCACCGAGTACTCACGTGTGTCTTGGCATGGGACTTGGTTCTTATAACAATTCTAAAAACTTAGTTCAATAAAAATTAGAAACTTGATTCTTATATTTGTAAATGATTTTTTTGTAGATTAATGGTGGAAGAATTATAGTGCTGATACGCCTAATCTCTAAACGATAGCCATTTGTATTATGTCTCAGCCATGTAGTGCTTCTTGGTGTGAACTCGATTGGAGCTTATTTGAGAACATTCACACAAAGAAGAGAAATAGGTTGACCCAGCAGCGCCTCAATGAGCTTGTCTTTGTTTGGTTCAACCTTCACCTTCAAACTAGAAAGGTGGTGGACATTTCACATGAGTCCATCAAGTTGGAGATATTGATCAATATGGTGAATGGACTATCGATGAACAAAATGATGATGATGTCCTTACTGAGAAAGAACTTGCAGAATTGGAGAGAGGAGCAGCAGAAGAAGCAGAAGCAAAAGAATCAGATGCAATGGATGAGAACGAAGACAGTTTTGAAGAAACAATTCATCTTCAATTTAATATTGTAGCTACTAAAAAATTGAGTTACATTAGGAGAGGAAAGAGTAAGATGTAGATTGTATTTTGTTGTTTTTCTCATTTTGACATATCATTATATGTAAACATTTATAAACTGATAATGCTGTTATTAATTTGAAAGTTTGAAACTATTGAGTATGAATTACGAAATTTCAAATATTGAGTGTTTGAAGATCATATGACGTGTAATGTTTGAATTATGACAAATTGATAACCAAATTAGGCTCTTATGCTCTCTACATGCATTAATTTCTTTTCTTTTCTTTTTTGGTAAAACTACAGTTTTCTTCTTTGCCGTTTCATATCCGAGTTGTTTGACAAGTCCATGCCAAGTTCCAAGACAGTCCAATTTTGGTCTGCTGAGTCTGCGCTGAGTCTGTATCCTAAAACTTTGATACAAAAACTTTCACGACGGGTGTAATGTACCAAGTACTGGACACACAAGAATGCAGATATAAATTAGAGAAAAATGGGCATGTCAGTAATATAGGCAACGATGAATCTTCTCAGGATAGCATCTGTGTTGGAAGGTGCAAATGCAGATCGATATATAGATCTGATATAAGCAAATAGATGGTTGCTGTTGCACAACATAAGAATGCTGCTACTGTGAAGGAATGGGATCAAATGTATCTCGAACTGATGACTTCGAACAATTCCTCCAATCTGTAATAAATTTTTGTAGTAATCTATCCAACTTGGATATTATTCGATCTCCTTATAACATTATCGGTGAACTTCAGAGATATGTGTTTACCATTTGAACTGGGAGAAATCAGGGAAGCAGGTCTACCTTTCAGCAATCCAATTGATATTCACAAGTTAGTCGCCTTGCATTAAAAAATGTAGCTCTCTCTTCCTGCGGTAATTTACTTATCACTGTTTAGGGTTTGTCCATCGAATGCAATCTATGAAGAATACGATGTTTCCCTCCCAAACAACAGTTTACGGCACAGTTAATTGTAATCACTTGTAATTTGGATAAATCTTCTTGCAAACTATATCTTCACCGCTTCCTAAAGTCTGCTGCCTAAGTCAAAGAATAACTCAGGTCCAATAGTGCCGTTGGATTTGTGATATATTACACAATCGCTTTTATATTGCTGGCAACACATAAACCGCAGATCACACTCACAGATATGGAGGATGGATCATGAATTGATAGAATCTTTAGAATATCACTGATTATGAATTTTTATGCCAATAACCAATCGCAGATATATGACAGTAATCACTGAGGCCAGATTGATTTGGAATAACAAATTCTTATAACATGCAATATCTTTGAAAACACAAGCTATTGCAATTTTGTCTCCAACGGAAACTTCGCAAAATTGAGTAGATGAGCAGACTAGGGTGGCTGCTAACCACAGTGTATAGTCGGAAAATGGAAGCACTTCCATGGTAGACTGGTTTAGCCTTCCAGGTAAGTGGTTTGGGGTCATGTCAAGTGGATTGAATGGGTTCCTGACTTTGATCTGGCTTTATCCCCCTGTTCTGCCCCATTTCCACTCTTTCTAGCCTATTTCTGATAACCCAGATTGAGAAACTCGGACTTTGGCCTTGGGGTCTAGGTCGACCTTTCTGGGTCTAGGTCGACCTTGACCTTGACCTAGGTCACAATCCACAATCAACCTTTTTCAAGTCCAAGGCCCAAAATCTAGAATCTCAGGGTTCCCGAATGTCGGTATTTAGAAAAAGTTAATTCCCGCTTCTGGGTCAGCTGTTTCGGACTTCGGGACAACAAATCCTAAATTATATTTAACATAGGTCCTCTTCTAGGGGCATGGGTCCAATTGGAATTTAATTCTGCTATGTCGGCCTCTCTAGAAGATTGTGCCCTAGTTTCATATAAAAGGAAGCTTTCTCCTCTCGTTTTCTCTAAGACTGGAGAACCATGAACTATCATCATCAAGCATAATTGCAAGAACTTTCAAAGACTTGAAGAGTGAGATCCAAAGGTGAAGAAGCAAGATTTGAAACAAGCCAAGTAGTCATTGAAGCATTCATCCATTCTCAAGCACTTCTCAAGCATCCATTTTCATCAAGGAGATCCATTAGTGGCCATTGAAGGATTCAAGCTCCATGGAGCCCTCTTGTTGAAGATTTCTCCATCTACATTCCTCCAAGCCTCTTCCAATTCAAGAACCCATTCAAGATTGGTGTTGAAGATCTACCAAGCAATTGATTGAAGACATTGTATATTCTACATTCTACCTTTTACATCTATTTGACACATCCATACTTGTGGATTCAAGGATTCAAATCCTCCACAAGGACTTTTACATGAGCAAGGTGAATTGTTTCATTTACTTTGTTTATTTTTGCAATTTCAATTATTTATTTGAGGTTAATTCCAAAACCGGGCTTTGACTAAGGCAAACCCCTCCCCCAAACAAAACCCTTTTTCTTGCAGGTACAGGTTCGGAACAGCAGATCGGGACGGAGATTCGGATACCCTTTTCGGCAAACTTCTGGGATCCAAAAGCAAAATTCCAGTCTGAGACTTTTTAGGTCGATTGTGACCTAGGGCACAATTGGAAAATCTCGTAAATGGTGGCATTGACTTGAGGGTACAAATCGAAACTGTCTCAGAATGGAAAAAGATTTCTAGGTTTTGTTCGTCTCTACGTTTCTATTCCAGATCTGTTCTCGAATTTTCCAAAAACTCAACACAGGCTTCAGAAAACAGCATTCTTCAGATCTGCAATATTTCAAGGTTAGTACATTTCTCCTATTCAATTCAATTAAGGTTTTCAATCTATCTAAATCTAAAATACACATTCAAATTAATCAAATCAATAAACTGGGTATTTAGATCTTCCTTCTTTCTTATTTCCAAATGATTGATTCACTTATGTATTGATCCTTCCTTTTGGGGTTAATCAACTTGGATCTTTCATTTGCATATCTAAGGATAGAAGGAGAGTATCTCATTTACCCCCATAACAATAACAAACAAAATAATTCAAATGTAACACATATCTA